>QJNY01000425.1:0-71421 GCA_004155945.1 Monosporascus sp. mg162 | reverse complement strand
CCCCCGCCCCCCCCCCCCCCCCCCCCCCCCCCCCCCCCCCCCCCCCCCCCCCCCCCCCCCCCCCCCCCCCCCCCGCTACTCGCAGTCTTGAGATCAAGAGTCTCACGCTCTACTGACTTTTTATATTAATTATTTGATCGAGTAGAACGGAAAGGCCAGGGACTTCCTTACTTGAGTTAACCGGGCTTTGTTGATAGATTGCCCGGCGGTTATTGTCGCCTAAGTAAGCAGCAGCAGGGCTTACCTGCAGATTCACCCCCCAGACTGCTCTACGGGGGGGTCACTCAACCAAGCGCTTCAGATTTTTGTTTAAGACCCGACCTACGTAAGGAGCGTTCCTGATGCCTCGGAAATAGAAAGTTTGGATCGCATCGGTACAATGATTCGTCCCCTTGGCTGGGAAAAGCAGACACTATAACAGAGGTAGACGTACATCTAGCTCCGTTGAAGGAGATCGCCCCTTTTCCACCAACAGCTGGTGTACACAACTCTATAGACATGATCTTCTGAAACCAGGCGTCGACGCTGGGGAGAGGGAAACATCGGCATGGTTGAGAACCAGCCTTTGTCATCTCTGGGCCGAGAGCTGGGATCTAGCATGCTCGCTTCCGAAATGCGCGGCGAAATGGCCTGTAAGGTGGTTGATAGGTGCCCTCAGGGTCGCTGCCTGTTTCGGTGAGTGTTGCGGCGCCCATGCCGTCAATAGTCCTAGCTAAAACACACCAATCCGGCGTCACTGGCAGCATGTTCGGAGGTTGTCATTCTTGTCACCCTCTCGCAGTAAGACTGCTAAGTCAGATATTAATAAACTTGTACGACCGTGTGGAATCGCACGTACGGTTACAACTTATGCTTCAATTACCATCGTCTGATGCGCTAGAGTAGTATTGGAAATCATCGGGCGTGGTAAGCTCTTCCTTGTCCGCAGTATCGGGATCTACTTCAGTCGTCGCGGTCGTGCGATCCTTCGTCTCTGCATCGGCGACCTCAGCTCCCTTACCCGTTGCCCCTCAACAGCCTCGTCATATGCCGCGCCCATTCCCACGGCCTCTCCCGACCACCAGGCAAGCCATTGAAGTACTCCCAGCCCATGACGCCGCCGAAGCCCGGAAACTGGTGTCTCAGCAGCGACAGGTTCGGGCCGAGCACCTCGAAAGGCACCCAGCCGGCGCCGTTGTCCGGGGCTGTCACGAGGCCGACGACGAGCTTCTCGGGCGCCCAGCCCCGCGCCACGCACATCTCGTACATGACGGGGTTGCTCGCGTCGCCCCACCCACAGTAGAACTGGGCGTTGTACCACGCGATCTGCGCGCCGCGCATCACCTCGAGCGCCTCGTAGTCGAAGCCGCTGAGGTTGCGCCGCGCGTCCAGGAGCGCCGTCGCGACGGGCGCCAGCGTGATGACGAAGGCCGCGCCGAAGTCCGCGCGCAGCCTGTCGATGAGCCGGATGACGCCCGCGAGGGACACTGCCGGCAGCATCCGGAATCAGTAATGGGGCGGGAGCGGCGAGCTGCTAAAGTTTTCCGCGTTGGGGAAAATTTTATGCTCGTGAACTAATTAGGTAGGGGATAAGGTGTAAGACAGAAATCGCTTACTCTCCTCCTCGACGTCGAGGTCGAGGCCCTGCAGACCGCGCTCGCGGATTAGCTCATGCAGCGGCGCGTAGTACCGCTCGAAGGCTCCCTCGTCCCCGTCGAGGCGCGCGTACGAGCCCTTGGCCGCGCCGCCGAGCATCCCCATGACCGTGACCCCGCTCGCCTGCGCGACTCGGAGCTCCGCCCACAGCGAGGTGAAGCGGGGATCCGACAGTGGGTTGTCGTTGAGCGTCAGGCCGTCGGGGTCCTCGTTGATGTGGATGGCTGCCACGATCAGATGCGTGATCGAGATGCCGGGCTGTGTGAGTAGGGGTAGGATGGATACGAGGTTCCCGTCGCGGTCGTGTATCGTTTGGTGGTAGAGGATGATGCGGGGCAGCGTGTGGTTCGTTCCGGATGCCATTGCGGCATTAGAAGCCATGCTCTGCGAGCGGCCGACTCACTCAGGCGCCGATGGAGAGCCTCTAAGTGGTACTGAAGCTGTCTTGGAGCTTTCAATTAGGTGCAATGGAGTCTTTGGATGTTATTATTGGGTTGCGGCCTGGTCTGGTTGAGTGCTTGCTGTCCAACTAGCAGCCACCACAGCCACAAATGTCACCCTGAATTTGACGTCGACAGTAAGTCGTAGGCTTCCAGAATTACCTGGTGAAAATAATTGTCAGAATCAAAACATTACGAGTTGGCCATGTAAATTGACCCTAACCCGAGTCACCTGTCTCTCAGGGCAGCTGCGGTTCTCCGTAACTGCGCGATGCCATTTAGTTCTCACAGCCGGTGTAAAACGCAGCCGAATTATTCAATGCCATATTTACTGCGATGACTATGAAAATTACACGGTTATTCCGCCCAATCTTTCTAGATCCCGATACTTACGATTTGTGGTTGCAGTTCTTTAGTGGATACAACGTCAAGGGGATAAAACCAAGCGGAGGCAAACAAGCCCCTTTTGGACACCGCACCATCTGCCTCTGCCTTATATCAGACACCATGATAAACCACTGGGTGGCCCCTAGACATAGTATGCAGCCTTGAAATAAAGCGTCAATTGAATTTGATTGCATGTTCATCAACGCCGAAACCGCCAATGAACGACCGGAGTTTTCCTCAGGTACCCAACGCCGAAAAAAGTGAACCTTTAACGCCCCTTTACCCTTCATAACGCTAGAAGATCAAAAGGATAGCGGAAAGCAGCGTCCCCCTTCCGAAATCATTTCAAGCCACCAAAAGCACGATCCAACTCAGCCCCCTGGTCGACCGCCATCTCGCTCACGCCTGCCGACTCGGCGATGCTCATCTCGGCAAGCTGGCCAGTGATGGCGTCCCGGCCGGCGACCTCGGCCTTCTCGGCGGCTGCGACGGGGGCGGGGCCGGATTTGCGCTCGGGCTCCAGAAGGCGGGCGTCGCTGTCGAGCCAGCCGGGGGCGACGCGGCGCTTCTCGGCGAGGTCGCGCTCGCGGATGCGCTCCTCCATGCGGCGCAGCGTGGCCTCCATGTCCTCCCTCATCCGGGCGATGTGGGCCTGCAGGGCCTGGCACGAGGCGACGATCTCGTCCGGGTGCGCGGCGTGCCCCGACGGCGAGACCACGTACTTGGGCTTCTCGTCGTCCGTCGCGCCCGTGATCCCCGTCGCGGGCGCTGGCAGCGTTGACGGCATGCTCTTGTACGTGTACGGGAGCGTGGCCGCCGTGGGGAGCGAGACGAAGGGCGACACGGTCAGCGGGACCTGGGCCAGGAGCGGGTGCGTGCCTGGTGTAAGTAATGCTATGTTAGTCGTGCGTGGACTGGAGGATGCGCCGTGGAAGTAGGACGCCTACGATCGTCGCGCATTGTGCGCTAGTTTTACGAAACGAAGGTAAGTTTGTATTTAGAGTAACGGCTGTATCGACAAAAGGAAGGTCTTGAATACAGCACACGGTAATTGGACTCGAGGTACAAATGGACACGCGATGGATGAAGTATAAGGGTAGTGGGTACTCTAATGGCACCGTGTAGTGGGTGTAGCGTAGGCTCTGACGTATTGGTACCGATAAGATAAGATAAGAGATAAGCCCCACGCTAGCTCTACTACATAGTACGTATCTCGAGCTACAGTAGCTGTTCGGCAGGGATGGACTACTGATTATCATCTCGAGTTTGCTCGTTATCATCAAACTCAATTGATCCTTGACGACTTCGTCCCAATCGAGGGTCTACATAATAACCACGCATGAGGATTTGAAGGCATGTTGCCTACGGTTATTAAGAGTTGCCCATCGGCAGACAATGACTTCGAGCCATTAAGCGAGTACCAGGCTCGGACGCCCGAGACCTTCTTCGACGGGAAACCCATTCTTTATTACCACGATAACAAAGTTAAAGCCTGGGTATCAAACGAACAATCAAAGCGACTTTACTTCTTCTCAGACGCCGCCGAGGGTGACATTGATTCCGTTAGCCCGAGTCGTCCCGAATCCTATGCCCTCGAGAATGGTGGCGGCAAGCACTTGCGAGAGGACATAGTAGAGGTGTTTGTCGCATCCAAGTATGTCAGAGTTCTCGTCATCGAACCCTCTGTAGGAACCTTAACAGACATACTGACTTCTACAGCAAATTGACCCTCTTTTCTCACAAGAGCGGAACGGGCATCGAGATCCCCTACCCAGCCATCACCCTTCACGCCGTCAAGAATTTTCGCCATTTAGAGAAGCCGGAGGATGATGCTTTCAAGTTCCTCGGGGTCTACATGCAATTGGAATTCTCTGATTCGAATACCGACGACGACGATGAAACGTTCGACCCCATTGAGCTCACCCTTATCCCGTATAAGGACGCCGCCCAAGATCAGTCGTCTACGGAAGGCACTACCGCTGACCCTCTAAATAGGGAGAGGGCAAATGCACTATTTAACCAAATCTCGGCATGCTCAAACCTAAATCCCGACCCCCGCGACGAGGAAGAGGAGGAAGAGGACGAGGCTGATAGGATAATATTCGAAGGAGAGCATGAGACGCTCGAGGGATTTACAGGTATCCTACGCGGTGATACAAGTGGCGGCCTTCCGCCTCCGATGCCAGGCAGCTCAGGTTGGATCACGGCTGATAATGTCCAAGAGTACTTCGACGCCGATGGCAACTGGATTGGAGGAGATGGCGCCGGTGGCGACTTAGGAGAGGGCGCTGGCCGCGTTCGCACTCGTGATGATGACGGTGTAAATGGAGCGAATGGGCACGACGAGGAGGAGGACAAAGAGTCGAAGCGTCCGCGGACCGAATAAATATCGTTGTTGCACGCGGTAGGCGCGTGGAACGCTCGACAGGCGTTCTCATCTTTCCCCACAGTTTCCGGACAGCAGTGTTGCCTCCATAACTAAAAACTTGTACGTTCAAGCGGCGGTGTATCTCCCTGGGTGCCAGAAGGTCACACAGTAAGTGGCAGTCAATTATCAGTCACATGACTGAGCAGTTGCATTTATGAATGCTTATAGAAAGTTATGCACAGAAAACGGACCTCAAGAATAAATGGAGAGACCTAATCCTACCGTTTATCGAGATGTAGCTTATTAAAAGGAGACAATTGGGTAGTGCAATTTTTGGCTCTGTCTAAATCTGTCTGCAGCAAACGATTGTGTGTTGTCACAGTAGGACGTAGGAGCGATCTTAATCTTCTCCTTAAATTGCTGATAGGGGGTCCCCCGATGCTGAGTTGTGCGCGCTCAGGAGTTTTGATAGCTCGGTCTGCAAGGACGGGGTCTTCGTCTTGTTGCCAACTTGCGCAAACACGAAGTCATAGTCGGCTTTCAATAACGCGTATTCCAGCATAGTGTCAGTGCCCATGCCCCTCAGATGCATGCCTTGGAATCGATGAGTTAGGATTATGTAGCTTTGAAATGATCTCTTTCCCATCCTTGACCAGACATTGTTCCAGTACGATTGGTTCAGCGAGAGTGAGAGTGAGAGGTAGAGATCTCTTTATAGAAAGAGACGTGTTTTGGCCTTTGGAAAGTAAATGGTACGCAGTGGAAGGGCTGAGTGACAGTGTTGGTGGACCTAGGGCTCGTTTATAAACTCCTATTGTACGCGCTGTTGACAACACATTGTATGCCTACTCATTTGCAATTGGTTCCACCGTAGACAAAAGTCCCATCCGAATTCTCACACCCACACGTTCCATCGACCGGACTCTTGATGCACCCCGCACCCTCTCCCTGCTCTTCCCCTTCATCACCCCAGTAGAAAGTCCAGCAATCCTCATCAGCCGTCAAAGCTTCATTTGACGGTGGGGTGCACGTGTACGCCTCGCAGGTTCCGTACGGTGCACCGTGCGAGCTATCATATTGATGATCCGTCTTGAAGATGGCAAAGGTCTGGGTGCCGGAAACGCGCGTGTTGTGCGAGCATTCGGCAGCCTGGATGGCATTTGATGTTTTCGCGGCTGGCAAACATGTTAGATATCAATGGCGAGCCAAATGGGAGGAGACGTACGAGAACAGCCTGGGTTGGCCGGGCATTTGCCCTTGGTGTTTGAGGTCGCCGGGTCGAGCGTTGCAGTAACGCTGACAGCCAAGGCCAGGAGAGTAATAAGCGTGGTAGAACGGAACATTTTCGCGTTTGGTAGGTAAAGAACGAAGTATAGTGAACGAATATGCTCTTCAAACGTGATAGACAACGCTCTCTTTATACAAGAATTAGATAGTAAATGTTTGGTCTTCTGTACGCATCATCCCTCACACGATAGATATTAAGGCCCACTGTTGGTGACCAAAGCTTTGTTGACCGAGATATAAATCTGATGAAATGTGGGCACAATAGCGGTAGAAGTCCTGAACATGAAACTTGCTACTGCGCCACGAAGAACCCGTACGGCTAGTTTCCTTCATAGACGTATATGAATATGTATAGATGCGTCAACGTAATCAATTTAACACAAGGCATCTGTCACGGGTATATATATCGTTATTGCATACCACGCAATAGCGGCGCCACTTTTGCGCCAACATCACCGTCTGGATCCCGTGAGGTCAGCACCATAGAGAACGGCAGTTGGAATTCGGCTTACCTGTGACTCGCCACGCGCTGCCTGCGTCCTGCTCTGAGCCATTGACACACTCGCTCCCAGCGTACATTCTCTTCGATTGCGTTCGTTACGATAGGGGGCCGAAGGTATTATAGATTGCTATTGCGCTTTCGCTTTATCACATTAGAGTTGGCTATAATTAAACCCCTATATGGAATCGTGGTTTGAATGTTACATCTACGTCGCTGGACAAGAATCAAGACAAATCAGCTCCACGTCATCAGGGGAACTTCCGCAGCCACCGCCATCGCAACTGGGATCGTCGCACCCGTTCTGCAGGACTCAAGGCAATGGGGAAATCAGGGCCTGAGGGTCTCGCAGTTATAGAGATTAGACTGCGACGATATACGTAAGGTTTTCTTTGGCATGGCTGAAGAGCGGGTCGACTATTATCTCCTCGCGCCAGCGAAGATTTTCCATGAAACAGGCGACGACCGCCGTTTTATGGCTTGTCAGAGGCATATCTCGGCTTTTAGACGCATTGTGAGCCCCAAGATGGGCTTTATACTGTATAAAAACTGCTTACTCGACTTGGGATTAGTTACGCCAATTGATTAGGATTGTTAACCGTATGAATGGCAACGTGTTGGAGTTACCATCGTGTCCCTTTGGTGAGTTTATCGAAGAGACTATTAAAGCCATGCCAGAAGAATTTCACTCGTGTTAGGAACGGCTATACTTTGCCTTTAGATATCCTGATTTACCCCTAGGTATATATCGCCATACGTTTTCTATAAATTCAATTTCCCTATGTTCTTTAACGAGGTATAAATATATAGATTTCCCAGTTGGCTCTGGTAGTGTTAGTAGACATAAAGGTCTAACAGTTATAAGCCCGGTTAACATAATGGTATAATTCCGTAAGTCTCTACGTAAGATGTATAGACCAAAGCCACAGTAATACACCAGAAACCCTAGCTTGTATCAGAGATTAAATCCCAAGGTCACTGATTCGAGCACGAGATGATGCACTCTCTTTATGGCATTTTACCGCGAGAGACCCAATCGCTACACGCTACGCCACCAGACGGCAAAGCCATTAGATAACACAGCTATTGTATGGCAAAAACTTAACAGCATAGATGGCTAGTAAGTAAGTATTCCTTCAACTCTAATAGTAGGGATGTCGACGGTACCGACATTTGTTGTCAAGTCACAAGCTGTTAACGGACGTTCTCGGTTTACATATATATAAAGAATAGCCGTTCAATACGTGGAGGTTATTGGTGCATCTATTTTAATGCTGGTCTCAAGTGGGGACATAAATCAGGTCGGGGCTCAGTCTAGGCTCAGGCCGGACGTAAAGCGGCGCGGTTCACGTCCGTATTAAGCACCTAATCCTAGAGGTAAAACCTATTTAGCAGGTTATTAATAGTGTTGAGAGTTCTGGCTATCTCGGATTGGCTTGGCTCACCAGGACGAGCCGACTACCGGAGCGTACCCCATTCGGATTCTTGACTATTTGCTCCTTTCCCATGGTGCTACTGTAATACAGTCATAGTCACAATTCCCAGGGAAGGAATCCAGGTTAAATATACGTATGCCCTAATCGGGACCACGAGGAATTCTTTAGTCGCCTTCTTAGAGTGGGAAGTTGCTAACCAAGATAGAATTCGTTGCCCACTCTAGCTAGGACGATCTGGGAATCATACAGGAACTATTATCCGTAATTCAGGGGCAGGGGTATCCAGGCGCAATTGGATAGAAGGGGAAGTTAGCTGACTAACCGAAGAGCTGAGATCCCATCACAGCAGGGATCTTAAGCTAACCGCTACTCGTGTCTCTTGGCACTTGTTTTAGCGGTCGACCCACCAAATTACAGTGTCCTAACCCGAATATATGAAACTAGAGCTATTAGCAAGTTCCTTCCACTTCGTCATAGCACCTAACTAATTTCAATCAAGTGGCTCTTCTCGGTAGGGCTTTCTGTTAAGACATTGCAGCTCCTGAGAATGTCCCTCCAGGAACGAAACGGATGGAGGGTCCCAAATACTCACAGAGCCAGTCCACGCTAGTGGCAGCGTCATATAGGAAGCGGGCCTTCACGTCCAAGGTCAGGACTGGCTGTATTACTTGGTGAGGATAGGCCTATAGCCCCTACTACTTGACAGCAGCACTAACTCGGTAAGCAGCAAGTGAGTGGTTTGATTTATAACGAGCAACGTCGGCTCAAGGAGGGGCTTCACATAACACCTAATTCGCCAATTTAGGATACGGAGGATAAAATGTGACGAGAAGAAACCGGCCTGTGTCCGGTGCACTTCGACCGGCCGGAAATGCGATGGCTATGGTGGCCCAGTTGTCCACCCAAATACCGTTCGACGGGCTAAGACTGTGGACGCATTAGGCCTTACGGTGCGTATTCTCCGATCGATCACTGCCGACATCCTAGGAACGCACGCGGAACGGTGGTACTTCCGCCGGTTCCGCAGCGCCGCGGCAAGGGGCTTCGTGTTGCATACCACGAACCTCGGTTCCTTCTGGAGCGTCCTAGTACCGCAGCTCGCCCACAACGATGAGGCCGTGAAGCACGCCGTCGTGGCGCTGGGGTCGGCGTTCCACATGCACGGCCGCCGCTTGGAGGAGGGCGACGCGCAGCGTCTGGAGGTGTTCGTTGTCACGCAGTACAACAAGGCGATCCGGTCGCTGCAGCAGCACGTGGCGTCGGCCTCGCCCGAGGGCACGGAGATAACGCTCGTCTGCTGCCTCATGTTCACCTTCCTCGAGACCATGCGTTCCCACAGCGACGCCGCGCTCGTGCACTTCGCCCACGGCCGCCGCATCATCGACACGCTGCCGGTCTCAGCGTGCTCTTACCCGCGCGCCCGGCCATCCCTCGGAGAGCCGCCGCCACCGCGCGAGCAGCAGAGGCAGATGGAGTGCGGGCCCATCGTGCGCCACATCTCCAAGGCCGAGTGGCGCCAGCTGCTCGTCTTCTTCGCCGAGCTCGAGCTCATGAGTCACATGCACGGCGCCGGCGTCGCCGCTGCAAACAGCGGCGACTTGCTCGGAAATACGGTAGATCCACCTCCACCAGCTAGTAGTAGTAGCCACCGCGCGATGACGGCGGTGGCAGCAGCAGCGGGGTCGGACACCGACCCCGGCTCGTCCGCGGCGGCGTCGTGGCAGCAATTCCCTGAGGCGGCGATCGCCCTCAGCGACCAATACGAGAACGAGGACGAGGACTACGAGACACTCGACGAGTGCCACTACCAGTTTTTAGCATGGTGCCTACGCGTCTTCGCGCGCGTCGTCGAGACGTTCCCGCACAAGGGCGACGTGGCATTCTGGGCGGACCCGGAGCAGCGCCGCTTGCACGCCGCCCTCGTCAAGCGCGGGCGCCGTGTCCTACGGTCGATTGACCGGCTTGACGTCGCCGGGGGTAGCCGGCGATCCTCAGCCTCTGCCACTTCTAACGCCAAGGAGCGTGGCGGCGGCGGCGGCGGCGGCAGGCAGACCCGAGCCGAGCGGGTCTCCCTGCTCAGCGACCGCCTGCACGGGCGTGGCACGTTCTTAATCCTCCTCTGCATGCCGCACAACTACACGCGGCGCCAGATAATGGCGCAGTTCGGCGCCATGTTCCGCGAGTTCATGGACATGAGCGAGGAGCTCGTGGGGCTTCTCCTCGACTCCTCCTCAGATTTGGGCACGGGCCCGAGGGAAAACAACAAGAAGAGAAACACCGCCTCCTCCGCCGCCGCCCGGAGGGAGAGGGAGGAGGAGGAGGAGGTCAAGCTCCTCGCCATCACCCTCGACAACGGCGTCCTTGTCGCCCTGCACTTCGTGCTCTACGGCACCGGCAGCGGCGACCTCAGACGCCGCGCCATGCGCGTCCTCCGCCGCCTCGGCAACCGCCGCGAGGGCATGTACGACGCCGCCGCCATCCTGCGCGTGTTCGCCGGCATCGGCGCGAAGGGCGAGGACGGCTGGGACGACGCAGAGGACCCGCTGCTCGACGAGCCCGTCGGGCCATCCCTCACCGGCATCGGCGGGCTGCCGGGATTTGAGAGGCGGTTGGCCGCGGTGAAGCTTGCTGGCGGTAAGGGGACGCGGGGAGATGAGACGAGCGAGATCAGTGGAGATGGCGGGACGGGGGTGAGTAGGGACACAGCGATTTAAGGCAGGCTGGGGGGGTTTTTCTTGTGCATGGTGTAGATTCCGTCTATAGACGACAAGTGGCTACACTACAGCGCATGGTGGCATGGAGTTAAGGACTGGATCTATTTCACTATCGTAGAAGAACCTCAAGGCCTCAGAGAATGTAAGATGATGATGGGTCTTACACGCCAAAATACCGGAATGTCTTAAAAATTGTAGTACCCCCTCTACGGTTATCTCATAGAGATCAGTTACCTCAGTTAGCTCAGCCCTCCCTGGCTCGTTCTCCATTTTCTTCGAAGTCACTCAAGTACCGCTCCACAACGCTAAAAATTAACCAATCAAATCCCAAATTCTCGTAACGAGCCAGCGGGGCCTTGAGATCTAGTTGTACGAAAAGGGGGTTTATTTGTACCATTTGCTTTTTAAAAAAACAAAAATCCGTAATAAGTTAATAACAAAACATTTTCTGTGGTTATATATATATATATGTACGGCTATTACGATTATGGCTTGTTATTAATACCATTTTGGTTCCAATTAGGATTCGTTTGCCATTTTTAAACTTTAACATATGTAACAACTGCAACTCGAACCTATCGCATTTTTATTACCGCTTTCCGAATACGACGAATCCGATTTCTTTTAATTTTATCGCGTTATACTTTTAAAACAAATTATACGTACGCGTACGTTAAATTTGTAGCATTAACATTATAAATTTAATATAACGGTTGAAAATTTCGTTCGTAGTTAGGTTTTTTACAAGCATTTAAGCGAAGCCTTTTATTCAATTAATCGAATTAATCGGTTAATTAATATGTTTAAAAAAACGAATACGCGATAAACTTTAACGTACGAAAGTTAACAGAATTTCATTATTTTTACTGATTAAGATTTTATTAACTATAAGTAAATACTATAATACGTTAACTATATAGAAAGCTTATATCTTTTGTAAAAAAGCCTAGATTTCGTCGTTTGCTGGAAGATTTATTATTCGAAATTAACATTATTTATATTATCTTAAACGAAAACGAATAATTTATAAAACGTTAATTTCTAACTAGTTTAAATTTTTAAACCAAATAATTGTACACTTAAAGAAAAGTAGCAGTTATATAATACGAAACGGAAGATAAAACGGTTTCGTCGTAATAATGATTCGGACGTTTTTACGTATTCTTTTATAGTCTTAGTTATTATAGTTAAAATTGGGGTTAAAATTAATAGTAATTATCTGCTCCATTTATTAGGTAAGTTTTTGTCAGCTAGCAGGGGGTGCGCTAGCACCCCATATACGGAAAGGTTACCTCATCGAGATCAGGCCCTGTTTTTGAGGTTGGGGCTGCGCCTGCGGCGCAGCCGCAGCTAGCGCTTTTGATCAAGAAGTAGCTGCAAGGGTTAGATATATCGACTAAACCTTTTTAAGAAGAAGCTTTACAGAAATAACAAAACCTTAAAAATAAGGCCTAATATCAAGTTGTGATTTTTTGGCTCCGCGACGTATATTCCCATACAAATTTTCAAAAATTATTAATTCGAATTTATCGAAGATAGTTTTAATTTAACGTTATCCGTTTTGTAACTACGAAAAGTTAATACAGAATTACAAATTTTATCTTTCCATATACATCTAGTCCTAATTAGAATGAAATTGATATTACGCGCTCGAAAAAAAGTTGGAAATCTTATTTTGTATATGTTATAACTTTTTACCCCTTTCGGGTTAGCATAATAGCAATATAATTTTATAAGCTAAAATAATGCTATATAGGGCTTAAAATCGCTTATAACAAATCCCGAACTATATTTTTTTCCTAATTAACCGAATGCAGGCGTCGTATTAATAATTTTAAGGTAAATATTTTAAACCTTTAAATATTTAACTTTCTAAGGTAAAGCGTTTATCTTTATCCGATGTTTTTACCGGGCTCTTGCCGATATAGACGCAATTAACTTATATGCTAACGTTAAATGTACGGCTAATAACCTTACGGAAATTCTGCGCCGTCGATTTGTTCGTTTTATATTAAGCGCCATGCTTAACGGGGAAGACCGTATTTTACGGAAGGAATAGGTAAATACGGTATATAATTTGGTTTTTGGAAAACTTAATATTTTTTTCGTTACTAAAATAAGCTTTGGAAAATTCCTAATTATTTAAGCCTTTTTTTAATAACAAACCTGATTATTATTTAAGTCGTACTTTTAATTAAGTTAGCCGAAAAATAACGAGTTTTTATATTAGTAATACTATGTTTTAGTTTTATCTTAATATCCGCGGAAACGAAAAAGCTTAATTTAAAAATATTTAAACGTATAGCTGCCGGATAACATAACTATATTATTCTTAATCTTAAACAGCTATTAAACGATTAATTCCAAATTACTATACTAAATTTTATTTTCGAACGACGATATGGTTTAGTTACCATTAACGAAGTATATTTATTATCGGAATGGAAAAACTTCCGGCTTAAATATGCCAATATCCGCAATTTATATTTTATTTTTCCTGCTTACGTACATTAATATGTATATACAGCAATTGCTAGCGGCGTTATAAAAAAAAGATTGCAAAATATAAAGGCTTTAATAAAACCGGAAATCTAACTAGATATAGCTATAAGGTAAAAGTTCGGCGTTTTAATATTAATCGCCCCGAAATCGACATTATTATTTTTTCTATATTTAAAGGTTAACGTTCGAATTAAACGTTCTTAAATTTTCTGCTAGTTAACGCGCCCGAATTATTAAGCAAAATTTCCGTAATCTAATTTAACAGCTTACGTATTATTATAAAGACTATTATTTATCTTAATAATAAGGCGAAAACTATGGATATCCGAAATTACTTAATTAGGATTATAATAAACTAAAGGTATTTATCGAAAGTTATAAAAAAAGTTATTAAGTTTTATAATTCCGAAATACTTTACGGAAACCAGGTTCGCGTAACGTACCACACAAGCGAGCTGTACACACAAGCGAGCTGTACACTTTTTGGCACCTTGCAACAACAAATTCAAATAACTTAACAACAACATATCGCATTGATTAAAATCAATCAGATTCTTCTTCGCTAGACGTATCTACAACTTCGTCACAAGTACGCGCATTATGCCCGGGCTTGCCGCAAACGCCACACTTCCGTTCCTTGGTTTTAACCCTCTTACGACGACCCCCTTTAGCTGCTGTTAGCTGCATTTTTTCACCACCCCCTTCTTTTTAAGCCAGAAAAGCTTATCCCTTTTATATAGTAAGTATTTCTTTTTTTTTTTAAAGACGTTTGTTTTTAGTTTTATGACGTTTGCTTAAGATGTAATTCGTTTTACGTAATTAGGCAGCTTTTTCCCGAAATTTTTTTTTTCGTACAGAATTAACAAATAACTTTTAATTAAAAGATAAACCGATTCAGCTATTTTAATTAACGAGCCACCTTGTTAATTTTTAATCTTTTTCTGCAAATAACGTAATTACCGCGTTACTTCCTTAATATTCTTAAAAGTTTTCGCGGGCGGGGAACGAATGGAACCGGCAGAAGTCAGCGGGGAAACGGTCAGCGTAGGCACAATTAAAGGAACCTCCAATTCGGAAAAAACGTTATTAGGATCGAATGGAACAAGCCCAGCTTTTACGAATCCAGTTTTAATGTTATCGGACGTTATGGCGGCTTGGAACGCGTCGTAAAAGCCGGCGAGGAAATCTTTTTTAGCAATATAGGTATGATAACGTCGCATTAGATTTTCGATATAACGCGAATAAACGCGTTTCAAAACAGAAAAATAAAATACATCAAAAGGTTAAAGCCGATACGAAAAATGCGCGGGCATATAAAGCGTAATAATGTTATTTGTTGGCGCAATATTTTTCGAATTCCATCGAATAGTGGCTTTTATAGCCGTCGAGGATAAGGAAACGTTTCGAACTTTTCGTACGCGTCCGAATATACTTATCAAAATGCTGGATCTATTCGAGACCCAATTTATTTGTTGTCCAACCATTATCACTTAATGCGATTTTCCAATCGGCTGCTGGTAGTAAATTATCGCAGTATTAGGACCTAAAATAATTTTTTCCCGTTATGATAACAAATAACGGTATAGCTTAACTTTGGGAATTAACAGCCTGGATAATTGTAACCCATTTTTTATTCCCTTATTACGCTTATTTAAGTTTTTTACTTTTTTTTGTACTGGTAATTACTATGCTCGTTACTATTAAAAGCCTTATTAAAAATTCAATTTCGTTAAAGTTGTAAATATCCTTTTCTGTAATGCCGTATTTTGTTATAATAGCCCGAATAAGTTCGAACCATTTGCAAAATGTTTCTAGATTTTCGTATAGGACCTGTTAATAATCGATTTTCCGATTTAAACGCGTCTAAAGTTTTTTTTACCGTTTAACAAAGTTCGACGCCCAGTTAATTCCAACGTATCCTACAACGCGCTGGGCTAGCAATAGATTGGCTATATCTTTAACGTGCTGAAGTCGGATAGGAAACGCTTGCGTATCTAGGTTAAGGATTTTTTCGACAATGGATTTCTCTTCGATCGGCGTTAATTTGCGCGAATTGGGGACGGTATCAGATCGGGCGCGTTTGCCATTAATTCGGGTTCCTAAGGTAGTAAATGGGATTTCATAGATAGAACTAAGCTTTCTGTAACTAAGTTTCAGGTTTCGTTTTTTAGCCTGAACGGCTAGGTTTATTCTTGCTTTTTTTGTAAGCCGCTCCATATTGTGGTTGTTAAGAAATAAGTAATTAAAGTTGAGTAGTTGGAATGATGAAAAAAGTGTACAGCTCGCTTGTGTGTACAGCTCGCTTGTGTGGCACGTTATACGATAAATTAAAAAAGCTTAATAGTTTTATCCGTGTCGTATTATATACCGTCGCTTTTGAATTAAGTATGGATATTCCGGATATTAATCGAATAGTATAATAGGAAATATCGAAAAACTTTTCGATAAAAGATTTATAGCAGCGATTTGGTTAAACAATTCGTAATTATAAGCAATTAAGCATAATTAGTTATGGATAAGCTATACTGTTTGCACCTTATTAGGTATTCGATAAGTATGAAACCGAGCCGTTTATTGTAAAACTGGCTAAAAAAAAAAAAAGAACCTTAGGCCCGGTAAGTTAAGGACCGTCCTGCTTAGCAAAATATAAAGGTCGTAATGGAAATCGACGTCGCGGATTCGGATAATAAGGAAAACGATAAGTTATTTATCGTAAATGATCCCAATTAGGACGAAATAGTCGTCGAATCCCAATTTTATCCTTCGGCTAGTTAAGATATTACTTACGTTATCCGTAAACCTTTTAAATAAAGTTATTTTAATTTACGGAACAAGACGAAAATAAAGTTTTACTGGCGTACATTATTTAACGGCGAGTACGTACGTAAAATAATTTTAATATATTTAAACAAAAAACGAAGTTGTTATGTTAGAAAAGAACCGTAATAACCTTATTCCGGCTAAACCTTATTACAACTTATATACGTTTAATTTTATTTATATACCCGAACCTTCGAACCCGAAAAAATCAGCGTAAAAATAATTAAAAGCCTGTTCGTTAAAGGTAATTATGTAGAAAATAATCGAATTATGATATAAATAACGGACGAACGAATTATTTTCTATACGGTTGTTTCCGCTCGGCGGTAAAAAAGTAAAATAGACGTTTATTTCCATTAAACTTAAACGGGTTTTGCTTAATATGTTTCCGAATAGGTTGAATAAAATTAAAAGCTTTTATTTAATCCAGAATATAATCGAATTAGTTAAGGCGGTTTCCGGGCGTAATAAATGGCAGTATTAAAACGTTTTAAAAGATCGCCTTTTTTTTTGCGTTATGCTTAATTTACGAAAAAGCCGTACATTTTATATTGCACAAAGTATAGGAAACTTTTCGTAAACAGCGGAATTTGCTTAATTTAAAACAACGGTACCGCCGTATCCCTATGCCTCGAACCGATTTATATAGGTTACGGATTGCAACCGCGTTATAAATTTAATAAACATCGGAAAAAATTGCGGAATTACCGCAAGCCGCGCCCCGTTTTAATTAAGGCTTATTAATTATAACCGTTCGGTTTAAACTAGTAACTAAAAACTTAACGGCAATCCCAGCAATTTAAATATTAACCTGGCGTACGGTTTATACGCTTTCGCAATTTAGAATCGTAATTTCGGTAATCGTAACGCTTATATCCGTATATATAACTTACGATATATTAAATAATCCTAATTAGGAACTTGCGACGTTCCCGTTATTTATAACATCGACCTAAAGTTTACCGTTTTTTAACATATTTAATTTGCCAGCCTTATCTTCGTTACGTACCTATATTCGTTTAATTCGTTTACTTTTATATCGTTGCCGGAATCGCCGGCCTTACCAAAAGGTAACGATACGCAGCCCGACGTTACGAATAATATGTCGAAAAATGGAACCGAGATAATAGTTGCTGTAGAGGTCGGAAAATCGCGCGTTAAAGGCAAACAGTACTTGTTCGACGATAGTAATAATTACGATACCAGGTCGAAAATCAGGAAACGAAACCCGGCCGGTTTTAATTAAGGCGAATAACGAAAAACACATTTAATTTCGAAGCGGGATTACGGTTATAAAGTACGATAAATGTAAATATTTACGTAATATCGGTTAATTAATAATTTAAAAAAATATTAAGATATTAAATTATTTTTAGCTTTTTAGCATAGGTTTTAGTTAAGTTCTGCAACGTTATGTATTTGTTTAGGTCGTTAATAAGTAAGATATATTAAAGATCGAAGCGAACGTTGTAATTTTCGCAGTTTTTAACGGTATATCTTCGAATTTGCTAAAGTACGGAACGTTATAGATATACTTGCCAGCTTATTTCAGTCCTTACGGAATATCAGCGTTGCTTTAAAGTCCGAAATAATATCTTTTTTATGTTAAAATAATTTAATAGCGTAAAAAAGTAATTAAATAATACAAACGAAATTATTAATATAAATTCCATTTATTATATTTATTTTATTAATTTTAAGTTTGTTAAATATTATATAGATATTAACTTTTCCTAATTCGGATTAAGTATACGTTATTATGGATATATAGTAAATTTTCTAAATTAAGAAAATTAACGAACTTTAATAATACGCGTTTTTGTTTGTAATTTATCGCGGTTATTAATAACTTATCTTTTTTAATTTATACCCTTTAATTCATATCGCCGAATTAGAATTTCTTATATCCTATTTTCCGGTCCTTTTTTTTTAATTCGTCGTATTAGCTTTTAAAATGTTTTTATTTCTTTTAACCCTTAAAATACCTTTGTTTAAATCGATTAGCTAGTATAAAGAATCGAATATACGGGTAAATAAATAACGTAAATAATTTTTCGCTAATATTAGGAAAGCTATCTTTTCGCCATAGATATAACTATTCCGGCGTTTGCTTTTTTTTTTAAACATTAGCTCGAAATATTTAAAATCCCGGCTTTATAATAAATTCGAAGCCTTTACGTTTTGTTATCTTATTTTCCTAAACCTGTAAGTGGTATCCTTTAAAGCCGGTTTTTGGCCAGCCTTTTCTAAGGCTAACTACGTACGTTATCGCCCTTTTGCTAGGGATTTCGGTAGTTATAATATTTTCGCCGTAAATAGTTTAAGGTCTTAATTAGCATTTATAAGTTCCTATTACTTATTTCGTCGTTATTTCGATAAAGATTTCGATAGTTATAAATCGCTTCCGTTAGGTGCTTTTTCAGGGCCCTCGGATATATTTTCTAATGCTAGGTGCTCGGAGATTGGGCTTACGGGCATTTCCGACCCGTTTAGCGTATAAGGATATAAGGTTCCTGTTGCTTGGTATTGCGCTTTTTCTTTTTCGGCTTAGCTCGGGTCTCGGATAAGTTTCGGAATTTTATATAAATGCGGATATATCCGGATACGGTAAGTAACTACCAAAATCCTTGCCATTAATACCTAATATACCTCGATATCTAAGTATCCAGTTATTATATATAGTTATTTAATCGCCAGCCAACTAGCTATAATCGCGGACTTTTTTTTTGATTAGCATTATAAAAATAACGTTTATATAGTATATACTATACGATATATCGCGGTTCTATTCTTTTAATCGGAATTATAAGATTACTATATCCTTAATATTATCCATATTATATAAGTCGTTATTAATTATGAATGCCCGGAAATGTTAAGCGGCCCGATTTGTACGGGCTTTTAGAACAAAAGCGTTAATTAAATTTATAATATGGAAAATATTTGCTTTGTAGTTTTAAAAACTTAGTATCCAGTAATTCGTATTTACTTATTTATTAACTTTACCGAAATACTTTAATATAATAAAGAAAACGAATAAAGCTGTATATTATTTTGTAATTTCGTCGGGGTTTGGTAAAAACGGAAATTGCATAGCATTATTATATATAAATACGTTTGTTATAATCGTTTTATAGGTTATATATATGCAATCAAAGTTCTTATATATCTATTAAAATGTTATTCCGATATTATCGTCGGTAAAATATACGTTAAAGTATATATAACGTTAAGCAAAACATACTTTTTTACATATAATAATAAATCCCGTTTTATTAAGGCTTTATAATATTACAACTTTATCGAACACTACTTTAGCGATATTCGTATCTATTATTTTATTGGCTACTAAAGGGTCTGGGTAAAAAACATATTTAGCTAAAGGTAAAATATGGAAAATAGCGTTACAGTTAATATAATTCGCCTCGAAAGCTAACCTGGAAACATTTTCATCTTTATATACGCCTTAATTTCTTGGAAAATTGTTATATAAATCTCGGATACGGTCGCCATATTCCACTTTATCAAATGGCAGTAGTATTATTTTAGCAATTATATTATGTTAAGTACCACATAAAAGTTATTTATATCTAAAAAATCTGGAAACATTATAAGCTTACCGAAAGTACTTTTAGCTAATTAGAATTAAAATTAAAAGAAAAGAATATAAAATGTAATAAATAAGATAAAGTTTATATGCTAGGTAGTTTTTAAAGATATTATTAAAAATAAGAAGAAATATAAAGGGTTATATGGTATATAAACGAAACTTACAGATAATTAATAAGTTACGAAAAAATCCGAAGGTAATATATATAATCAAAATTAAAATATATATAGTTTTAGGATTATATAGTTATAAATATATAAATAGTTAAGCTTATATAAATTGTTAAATATCAACTTAAAATCTAACGTTACTTTTTTTTTATAACGAAATAACAATATATAAGGAAAAAACTAAAACCCTATATAAATTACACAAAATTTTCCTTTGTTACAAATTATTTAATGCAATTCATAAAAGTCCTTTAATTAAAACATATTAAATAAATTTGTTATAAGCGATATTATTTACTTTAACATAACCTATTATTACTTTATATCCCGTACATATCTTATTATATTATAACGCGTAAAATTAACTTATTTACAATATAATAATTATTAACCCGTTATCTTTTAATTAAGCATTTAAAACTGTTATTTTAACATATATCTTTATATATTTCATAATATCGCAAAATATAAACAAGCTTAGAGATACCCTGGAATCTTTATTTAGGAATCCTGCCGATAATGCATTCGACATATAGCTGGAAAGCTTTAAATCCCCGGTTAAGTATGTTAAATTCGCTAATAATACCTCCGATAAATAGCCTTAAGGACAAATAATAAAATCTTAAACCAGAAAATAGCCGGAACTATTACCAGAACTACTAGTAACATAGCATAACTTATAGCCTCGTTTTAATTAAAGCAATTTCGTATTAATTAAATAATATTCGATTATCCCAAAATATAAAACGTTCTTTACGAAAAGTGCATATTATGCGTAACAAATTCCAGATACCAAATTTATGCCATAAAGTTACATTAATATAAGAAAAAACTGGAAGGCTGTAAGTACCCCACGTTTTAACGCCAAATCGAACGTATATTAATTAGGAAATTTTTACAATTAATAATAATTTTTAAGCTCGGTAATATCGTTAAAGGCTTATATTATAAATAGAATTTTATATTAGCGAAAAGTACGGCATTTATATAAGTATTAAATATTAATAATAGTGTTTAAAATATTTTTAATAACAACGCCTAATAAAATAAAATTTACGTTATAACGGATTATGCCGGCCTTACAGGTTATTAAATTGCCAAGTTAATTACCGACTTTTAACTAATTACGGCTTTCGTAATTTAGCAAAAAGGATATATAAACCGAGCATTTTGCAAACGATGTGAAAAAAGGTTTATAAATTTATGAACCGGGCCGATTGGCGAAAAAGTACATATTATATAGCCGTTTTATAAATGTTATAATTTACGGGGTTATACGAGCGATAAATGTGCAAACTGCGTATAGAAACGCGGCAAGAAATATTTATATGCAGTTCCTAAATATTCGGTATTGTTATACGGTTCGAATAAAGATTTCCAGGAAGATTTAAACCCGGATATTACGTTTAAAACAAAAATACTTTTAAGTTCCGATAATATGGAAAGGGTTATCGATGCATAAGTTATAATAATACGTAAAAAAGAGTAAATCCAAACGAAGAAGGTTTAAAAGATACGCAAAAACGTTAGCTAATAAATCAGTTTTAGGCGAAATATATGGGTTAATGCAAAATTATGCGATATATTTAGCAATAAGCAATACGGTACTATTAGTACGTCGGTTTATTTTAATACGAAGAATTTACACAAAATTAATAACAGTAAAAGGTATAAAGGCGACGTACTTAATTAAAATGCCGTAATATTTTAATTTGTATTAATATTAAAATTATAGTAAAATCTCTATATCAGTTACGACAAAATATAAAAATAGCTAAAAAGTAAAAATTATATTACCATTTCGTTTTCGTCCGACAAATCTTAACTTTGCTTATTTAACGATAACGAAAAAAACGACGGACCGTCCTAATTAAAATTATTTACTAAATTATCTATAGTTAATCTATATTATAAAATTGTAATCCTTTTCCGTATATAGGATACCATAATTATCGAAGCCAAATTATCCTTAGCGAACTTGCTACCGAAAGCTTTTCGGGTAGCTGCATTAAAGCTATTTATAAGTTAATTTTTCTCCTTTATTATATTCAACGAATTAAATCTACCTTCGTCGTTAATAATAGATACGGTATTATTAAAATCGACAAGCTTAACCTTTATAACTTTACGGCCTACAGCTAAAATATTTTCGGATTTCTAGCTAACCCCTTAAGTCCGAAATAAATATCCTTTAATAAGCCAGAAATTGCGAAATAAAAAATAGGTACATTCGAGGATTTCGTTACGAAAGTTTCGAATAACGTAATACTTATTGAATTGGGACGGGGAGATTCAGTTCCGATCAGAGCATCTTTGATAAGCGGGTCACGATAGAATAGCCGAGTGCAGCGGTAATGAAGGCAAAACAAAACACTGTATTTTGGGTCCGAATTGAATCAGATTAAAGATAAGTGAATGAGTAAACGATGATTAGTAATGAACAGGTCTCGGGGTTGCGCCCGACGAAAAGAGTTCCTAGAAATACACCTGTGGAGCTAATTAACTAATCAGCCAAGCCATGCCCCCTGGCCCGGCACCCTGCATTATTTCAACCTTTTTTTCTCGAGATGAAATTGTTTTTAATCCATTTTAAAAAACAAATAAAAATATAACGTAACTAACTTCCAACGCCATGGACCATATATAAAATCTATTGATCAATTTGATTAACGCTTACGCAGCTTATCCTCCATCATTTTCAATTCAGGACTTTGTCCTCGACGTCTGGCCAGATCCTTTCGCTGCTTGGCCCTTTCCTGTTCCTTTTAAGCCCTGTCCTTTGGTTTTTCCGTACTGATTAAAGACTTGTATTTAGCCCAGCCTGGCTATCCTTGCGGGAAGTATGGTTTTGGTTTTTGCCTAACATCTTCGAATGTATTTCTTACCTACTTGTACGGCGTAACATATTAACCTTGTACCATTGCCATTGCTCGCTGATCATTAACCTTCGGTCGAAGCTTGTACTTTATTTCGAATGGTAATTTCGTAGATATCAAATTAGGACGTATAGCTTTAGATGCCGATAGGCCAGTCTAAATTAATGGGGAAGGGGGTATTGATATCGGAAATGGTTGTACAAATAACTGACGAAATTGATTAAAACGTTGTTTTAGTTAGCGTCGTTTACTATAAAATAATCGGGCAAATTAATTAAAGTTTGGTTTATCGTCATTTTCTTTAATTAATAAGGACGGGAAGTTTCCAGGTTAATTTTTTACGTTTCTTTTAACGTTTTCCGTTTTTGGTTTTAGGCCTAAAAATCCTTTAATTATATCGGTAATGTAATTCTTTATTCGATATTCGCCAAGTCCAGTCGTTTCGGTTATAATTTTGTTACCTTATTTTGTAAAATTGTAAGTAATAATATAAAAGATATAAGTAATTTATAATCCGCAAATATAATATTTGGTTTGGGTAAGCATTTTAACGATTACTATACGGGCAGGCGGATTATCCAGTTCTGATTTTCTTTACGCCTTTTGGTATAGCTGAAGTAATAATTAAGTACGATTTTCGGTAGCATAAATATCGAATATTAGCAATAAACGTTTTGATCGGTCGTATAACATATTAATCCAATGCTTTATTAGACTTTTAGCAGTTGGAACTTTGGTTTGGGCGATTAACTATACATATTTCGGGTTATTAATATTAATCGCTTTTTAGATCTTATTAAAAAATGGTTTAAACTTGCCATATAAGATTATTTATTCAGTTTCTGGGATGACGGCGATAATTCTTAAAGGTACGTCTTGGGCGATAATTTAAATAAAAGTAGTAATATTTTCGGAATATAAATAAGTTTTGTCTTAAATAATTATAAAGGTTTGCCATAAACATTTAACCATTTTATTACATTACGGTTTTGTTAATTAATATAGTAACGGGTTAATGCTTTTTTATGGACGTTAACTATTAATATTCTTTAAGTATATAGGAATAAGCCGATTAAAACGAATTTAAGGTATAACTTTTTTTAAAAAGTAAAAAGTAAAATTATTATTATACATTTTTTTAAGAAATTATATTATGTTATCGTTTTCCCATACGGGTATATTAACTAATCGTATAAGCTTTCCAAAATCCGAAATATTTAATTTTTTAAAATTTTCGCCCTTATCTTACATAATACGCTTTTTAAAATACGACATAATAATTAAGGATGTAATAATTAATATATTTAGGTATAATATTAAGTCACTTAAAGATAATAATAACAATTAAAAATAATATATAATATATATATATAAATATATTAGTATAAATATAAGTACTTTATAAATATAAGAATTCGCCAAAATTTGCTAATAACTTATACGTTTAATTAATTAAAGGTATTTAAAATTAATGCATTAAATTTTTGCAGATAAAACGTATACGCCGAGAAAATCCCAAAAAATTTTATCCGAAATTATATAGGTAAATGCCCTCGTCGTCGCTCTCTTTAATCAAATATATGCATTCGTTTTTCGTACCTACATTTTTTTTATAACTTTTCTGCAATATTATTTCAACTTTTCCCTCCAAACTTAATATATATCCAAACATATACATAATTATCTTTATTATACCGATTAATACCATTATAAGTTTTCGTTAATTATTAAATCCACGTAATCCTTAAAGTTCTCGCGAAAATATAAACTTAGGTAATCTTGTTTTTACTATAAAAAAATCGTCCATTAAGAAAAAGTTTAATCCAAGTAACAAACCTTTAAATCCTGGTACTAAGAAGCCTGTCGATCCTAAAGTTAAGGTAAATATCGATAAATTAAACCAAATCTTTAATTATCGTCGTAAAATCTTGGCGGTATCAAATTCGTCTATATTCTCCAAGCTATCAACCCGTTATATCGATAAGCTTTTAAGCAATATTCGGAATTTAAAACTTCCATATAATCCTAATAATGTTCGCAAATTTTAAAACCTAATATATCGTCAAATACCCATTCTTAACTTTACCCCTACCTTCCAATACAAATTCCGTAACATAGGCCCTAATTAAAACACTTTATTACCAAAAACATTAATTATAAATAATCCGTTATTTTTAAAACTTTAACCGATACAACATATATTGCTATTAACAAAAATAACTAAAATATTTCTAAAGCCTAGTTTAATCTTTAATGTCGTTAAATAGACAGTCGGTAATCGGCGATCAATAACGCCTGTACCTATTCCCATTAACCTGCCGATACCCAATAGCAGTTTATTCGTTAAGTCTTTATTAATAATTTCGATAATCCCAGCATATCGGGTAAGTTCCCGGGTTATTAATCGGGTCCCTAGGCCATTTACTAATATCGGAACGTTACGTCTTCGTTGCATTTATTTCGATAATAATTAAAACGTAGCCAGATTTTGAAATAAAAATAATGTTATATATTACGTTATACTTAAACATATCGAGGTAAGTACTTAAGCTTTTTCGTAATATCGTTAATAAAATCCGCTAATTAATACAAATATTCGGGGTTATATTTATTAACGTTATCAGTAATCCAGCTACAGGTCGGTACTTATAATAACAAATCGAAAATAAAAACTTTTAAGCGGCCGCAAATACCCAATCTAATATAATTAAGTACCTCCAGTTAGTAAAAAACTTAATAGCTTATTCAATATACATTAAAATTTATCGAATTAAATTTTTAAGTTATTTTATAACTATTTTTGCTAAAAATCCTAAATACGTTATTAATTTATTTATTTAAGCATTCGATATACTTAACTTAATATTTTACGAACTTTGCGAAAAACGACATATAACATCGGAACATTTTAATTAATACGAAATATACTTATTTTTTAAAAATTAATCGATTCCTGGCTTTTTTAACGGGGCCTATAATAATTATATCGGATTTATCGAAAAGCATAATTATACCTTCCGAAACGAACAGTTTAAAGCATTTAAAATTAACTTCTTATAATTGCTACGAATTAAAAAAAATTTTCGTATTAAAACTTATCCCATTATCAAAATATACGATAAAAATTAGCTTCGGAATAAGGTAAAAAAATATATTATTAATCCCCGGTTCCGGGCAAATACAGCAAAACGCATTAATTATAAGTAAAGCATAATAATTGTTGTATAAAATATCGGTAAACAAAACGGTAAAAGAATTTAAAAAAATTTATAAAAACTTAAAAAAGTTTAAAGGAATTTAAAAAAACTATTATATTTTAATTTTTCGCAATTAATCGCGTTAATTTTTTCCGTTTTGCTAATTGTATCGTTTTTATCGTATTACTATCGTTTATAATTATATAACTTTCAAATCGGCCATTTAATATTTACACTTTAATATTTATTCTTACAAGTTTTAAAGTTTTAAGCTGCTAATCTTTAAATAATTTAATATTCGCAATATTTAAAGTATTTAATATCGTATTATCGGGTTAATTAAAAAATAATTTCGTTTAATCGTTTTTTTATAAATTAATCGGTTTCTAATATCCTTTTTTATTTTTTATAAATTGCTTTAATTTATTAACAAAAAAAGTACCTTACAACTTTATCCTATTAATTTTTTTTAAACAATAAATACTTAAACTAATAATATTATTAATTAAATACAGGCCGGTTTAAAGGTATTTTAACTTTATATCTTTAAACATATTTATATATCGTAACGTATTATATAATAATACCAAATCGTTTACTTTTAAAAATTTATCTTTTATCTTATTCTTATTTTTATTATTCGCTAATTTAGCTGCTTTATAACGCTGCTTAACGATTACTTTAATAACTTTAGCCATATCTTTAACTTTCCTTTTTAAAAGCCGAATTCTTTACGTAATCAAATTTTCTCTCGGCGTATCTAGGTCCCAAGTTATAATTTTCCATATCGGCAGAACTATTTCAATCGGTAAAAGCGCTTTCTGTCCGTACAGCAGTTTATAAAGGCTAAGGCCATAACTTTTTATAATGGTATTGTCGGCGAAGACCATCTTAAACAAAAACTTAACCCATCTTTTGCTAATCCCATTCGTCGCTTTTATCAAGGCTTTAACGATCGGGACGTATCCTTTTTCGACCAGGCCTTATCGTTAGGCTATATACGCAGTACCAACTTTTCTTTTAATTCCTAATACGTTATAAGCTTTAATAATTTCGCCTTTATTTTTTAAACTTCCGTTAATCTTAATTTTAATTGGAACGCCATATCGATAAAAAACGTACTTATCCAAAAACTTTTTAATTATTACTAACGTAACTAATCGTAAAGCTTTAATTTTCAAATAATTAAATAATTTGCATTTAACTTTAACCGTAACTTTGCAATTATCGTTATTAAGTATAAATTAAATATTAATCGGCTGCGAAAATTTATAACCTTTTTCGAAACGTTAATCGGTTACTTTTTAATATTTAATATACGTAAACATTACCTTTCGAACATAACTAAACATATTACGTTAATAATATATAACTACTATACGATAATAAGTCGAATTTCGTCCTTTATAACCATAATTCTTATAACATTACCTAATTACCGTAAATCGTTTTTATTCGGTATTAACTACTTACCGGCTACCATACCTTTTATTTGCTTTACGTCAAAAAATACCGTTTTAAACAAAATAATTTAACGTTTCAGATTTAAAATTTTTTTTTTTTCCTTCTTAAAGCATTATTAAACCGATTAGGAAAATTTAATATCGTTAAAAACTTAACGTACTTTTGTAATTCCTTAAACTAATTCCCGATAAAAGGTCCTTGTCGCCGATCCATATCAATAAATACAAAAATTATACCAATTAAAATAAAATTAAGCCGAATAATATCAAGTTAAATATTAATAAAATTATTAACTTTTCCCTTTTATTATTCGTTTAATACGTTAAAAGTTTTAAGTAACTTTCGGAATAAACTGTCCGTTGTTATATTTTTTTTACCGGGAATATATTTAATTTCGAAATCGAATATTTTTATTTAAACGACTTAATAAATAATTATAACATTAAGTAAAAAACTTAAAAAATTATTAATTTAAATTATTAATACCTTAACGTTAATCTTTAATACGATTCGAATTTTATAAATATAATTCCGGAATTTTTTTAAAAATTTAAAAATAATTCGATATTTTAATTTATTAACGTCGTAATTTAATTTAATACCTTTTTAAATATTACTTTTAAAATACGCAAAATATTTTACTTTATTAATTAATTAACCGAAAATACTTTTAAAGCCCTTTTTGCTTATATTTATCTTTATAATAATTTTTCCGGAATAAGCAAATAAAAAACTTTATTTTAATAGCAAAATACGTAATAAATATTCGATAATAAACGATAATACCTAAAAAAGCTTTAATTTCCGAAACGTTTTTACATAACTAAATCTTTAAAATCTTTTCCACTTTAACTATATTTAATCGCCACCTATTCGTTCCGCAAATAAATCCGATTATAACGGTTATTTCTTAATACTAATAAAACTTTTTTATATTAATCGTTATACCAGCAAGCTCGTAATTAAAAAAAGTTTTATTTATGTTAACGATATGCTTATAAACAAATCGCCAAATTCTTAAAAAAATTTCCTCGTCGTTATATCTTATTTTTAAGCCTTTAACTTTAACGTTATTAATAAATAACCGGGTTATATTGGGCATTAAATTATCTAAAATCCTTTTAATTATACGGCAAAAATAAGCTACAAAATTGGTAAACCTTTAAGGTATAATAATATACCTTAAAAATTTTAACGGTATCGCGAAAATAATAAAATTTTTATTAACTAAAACCAAAATAACCTAATCGTAACCTAAAAAAAAGTTTACCAAAATAACTAAAAAGCATATAATAAAATTCGCGGAAAATTTATCGCAATTATCCGGCATAAAAATATCTTACAAAATAACAATATTCAGTTTAGTCGCAAAATTAATTAATCGAAACCTATTATCCTTTTTTTCGATTAAAAATTAAACATTTTTATATACAGCATAAAATTATTCGAAAATACTTCGCTAAATACGTACTTGCAATATTTCGATCAGTTTATCCTTAATACTCGCCGGCACTGTTATACCCTTAACTTACCACGCCTTATAAGAAATCGTTCGAATCTTATAATTTGGTACGACATTTAATTTAATTCTGCCACATTTTTTCCAATCCTAAGCTAAAATAGCTTTTCTGCGAAAAAGCATTTTTTTTAAAAAAGGCTTTCTTTTTAAAGATAAACTTATTTCCTAATTAATTAAGAACTTCGTTAACGCGTTCTTTAATAAATCGGGTTCTTCGGGGTATAATAATAAACCTAAAAAACAAAGCAGCTAAAAATATGCCAAGCTTATCGAGCTTTTTTCTATCTTAATTAATAACTTATTAAGCTTTTTCGAATTCTTTAACCTTTTAATTCGGATTTTTAAAAGGTATTAATTTATTAAAGGGTGTATCGTCGACAGGGATTATTTTCTTTTACTTAAGTTTGTACATTATATTAATTTAAACGGTCCGATTATTGTTAATCTTTTATTATATTTTATTTTATAGTATTTTATATAAAATATACGTTAATTCCTTGTCGCTAAACTGGCCTAAAATTTTATTTCCGGGTTCCAGCTTATTATTAATAACTTCTTAAATAATTTTCGCGTTTTAATTAATATAAATATTACTAATCGAAAAAATATAAAAGCTTATAACTTATTCGTTTATCTTTTCGTTCGTAAATTTGCTTTCGCTAATAAAACGGCTTATTAATTTACCGGCTGCTTTTTTTCTAGCTTTTCGTTAGTACGAATATTACGCGTAATATACCTTGCAAAAATTAAAGGGATAATAATCTTCGACGGGCCGAACTTTAAGGTTCTTTTTATTACGTCCGGGTCCATATTAAACGTTATCTTCGATTTAGCCATAAAGTTAAATCTTAAAATTAATAACTACGTAACGTAATAATTATTAACGACAAATAATAAAATAGTAATTAATCGGCTAGCTAATTAAACGGAAACCTCAACAATACCTTCGAATAAAATCCTTTTTTAAAAATTAAAGCCTAAAAACGATACGCGGGTTTATTATATAGCTAGTCTATATCGCTTAACGTATAACGCGATTATAACGCTCGATTTTGTTCCAATATCGATAACTTTATTAATTAAGTTTTCGCCATTTCCATAACTTACTTTAACTGTTAATTTAAATAAAGAAATAATATATTTAGTTAAACTGTATTATTAAATTGACAAAACTTTAACTTCCTTTTAGCTTTTTGCTTTGTAACCGATATTTATAATAAAGATCTTAACGGGTTTTTTTGCTTTTAAAATTTTTAATTTTCGTACCTTAACCTCGGTTATTTTAATCGTTTCCTTATTCTTACAACTTAAATACCTTTAAAATCTTAGCAGCTATAAAATTCTTAAAAGCTTTTCCGAAATCTAGGCAAACCTTAATTAATTCTAACCAAATAATTTCAAACTTCCTTTTAAAATTCTCCCGGATTTTCTTTTTCCAAAATTTAATTACATACTTATCGATCAAGCCTTTATAAGTAAAGATATTATCCGTTTGGATCCTATCGTCTGCTTAAAAAATACTGGCATCTATTTAAAAGATATTATCTGTTTGAACGCCGACTTTCATATTATGGAACGTAAGTCCTTTATACATCAATTCGTCGTTATCAATTTCGTACTCGGTTTTATTCCTTTTTATATCTTCAGATTCGTCTTCGTCATCCTTAAAACGCTTTGCCATCATAACGCTAATAAGTACAATCGGCTGATCAAAATCATCGATCTCCAAGGCTCTAATTTCCTCCAAATATTGGATACCTTTGCTTTCGACGGGGTTACTCCATAGCTATTTACGCAACGGTACCTCTTTATAAAATAATTTTCCGTTATGGTCGACGAAATAGGTTATGTTAATTTCGGTTACCTTATTTTGATTAATATCGGGCTCCTGTCGATTCGGCTTTAAAATCGTAATATATTTTTAATATTTAGTTAAATTATTAATATCCGGATTAAGGTTAATTAATTAACTATTTACGCCCCTAAAAATATTATTTTACCGATTAAAATACCGCATTTTTTCCTTAAATCGGATAAAAAAAGTTGGCGAATTATAAATTTATTTTAAGATCTTTTTCCAAATTAAGATTTACTACTCGATCGCTTAACTTTTAAAAACCTAAAGGAATTAAATTATACTTAACGTTACTTTATTTTCCAGGGATCCAAGAAAAATAATGTATTTATCGTCGGCGAATAAAACCAATCTTATAATTTCCATATTAAAAAACAAACGGCACTTTTATATAATATATCCTAGCTTTAAATAAAACTAACAAATACCTTAATTAAGGTTACCAAAACGTTTACTTTAACCTTAATAACCTTTACGGTAACCTTTTCGGTTTCGGTATTTACCTCGTTTATGGTAAAAATTTAATCGAATATAATTATCCGCCTAAAAATTAATTGCATTAATCGATAAATTAGTACCATAATTATATACTTAAAGTACTTTTTATTTTAACGGAACATAATACTATAATATCCGGGCTACCTTTTAATTACGCATTTCTTTTTTAAAAACCTTTAAATTTTGGATTTGTCGAACTTGTACGATTTTTAAATCCTACAACGTATTCGTAATTTTTAACATTTAATTAATACGGTTAAATAATTTTAATCGTAACTAAAAGTTCCTTAATCGTTATTATTTAAGTTATTAAATCGAATTAAACCGTTCCTTTTTTTCTTAATTAATATCGAAACGGACATTTTTTTATTATCGTTTACGTCCTTTATATTTAAAAAAATCCTGCTTTATTTAAGGCCTAATCTTTAATTAATATCGAAACATTATCGTAATTAATTACGTACAAATTTTTCAGCTTTATAAATAAATTATTAAAAATTTTTTCGAAATAATTAACGGATAATTTTTTTAATAAATTCTTAATATATTCGTTTTTAATAATTATTTTGCCTTTTTGCTTAACTTTTTCCAAAATATTTCTTACCTTAATAATATACTTTAAATAATATTTATAAACATAATTAAAAATACCACGTTAAACTTATTTCGTTAAAATCCTTAATCGATTTTTAATTATCCGAATTTATTTTAAATCCTGCAGCTTAAAAGTTTTTAAAATACGTTTAAACGTTTCGTCCTATTAAATTACATTATTAAGTACAACTTTAATCCGATTTTTCATAAAAAGGTTATTAATCTAATAAAATAATTCGGCGATTATCTTAAACTTCTTAAACTTATATTTCGTAAACAATTTATTAACTTTTTTAAGTTAATCGGTAACTTTAATTCTTAAAAAACGAAAATCCGGAAAAGCCGATAAATCCGGAAAAATTATAAAAAACGAAAGCTTATCTATAATATTAACAAAAAAATCGTAATTAAACTAATTAATAAATCCAAAAAATATAACGTCCGATATAAATATTTCCAATTTTATAAATAACTTTAAATTTTAGGCTAATATAATATTTCGTCCTTACGGTAAATTAATAATAATTCTTAAATTCGCTTAAATAATTATATCCTTAATTAACTTTAAAAATCCAATCGAACTGCTAATACTTTAAAATTTAATCTCGCTAAGCTTATTATCGTAAAAGTTCTTTATTAATCGGTATTAAACGGTCGTATTTAAAAAATTCTAACCTTTTATAAAGCTAAAAAAGTTCGGTATTAACAATAATCCGTAATATAAATAAACTTAAATAATAATCTTAAAAAACTTCGATAAACTTTTAAAAAACTTATTAAAACTTATCTTAAATTAATTAATATTACCAATCCTTAAATTACTTAAGTTTTAAGATATTACTTTAACGAAAATATATCTAAGTATAAAATAAATAACTATTCGCGATAATTATCTTAAATACACTTTCCCTTTCCTTTAAACCTAAAAAATAAACAACTTTTTCCTTTTATTATCCGTTCGAATAACTTTATTTTAATTATCATTATATCGCTAATTATTTAATTATACCTTTTTTAACTTACTAATTAATATTTTTACTGCCAACTTAAACGCCATAACATTCAAACTTAACAGAAAAAGTAAATCCTAAATAATACCGCCTAATAATAACCAAATTAAATATTATCCGATTAACGCCAAAAAAGTCCAAAATATATCTTATAACATTTTTTTCTTAATTCCTGCATTATATTAAAAAACGTTATTCCTTTTTCGGTATTTTCTTTTCGCATGCAAAATAAATAACTTTACAACTTTATTTCTTTTTCTGCTCGTATTCGTTATTTTATCCATATCGTTAATCTTATCGTCGCTGCACTTATTTTAATTAATCCAAATCTTAATAACCACGTCGCCAGCGACGCAATCTTAACTTTTTTAACCCTTATTAATCAAATTTCATAATTTATCTTATTACGTAATTTTCTTATCAATACGTATAATGTCCTAAATTACGCAATCGGTTTAAAACTTAGGTAATTAATCCATATTTTAAAACCAATCGCTTATACGCATTCGTACTCCTTTACCGTCGTCCGAATAAAGCTATTCTCGTAATAAAGCCTTAATTTAACAGCTCTTTCTTATTAATCGTACAAAAAGTCGCGTCCTTATCATAGTTGCGGTCGTCAATTACATACCGCTCAAATCATCGTATCCGTAGCCATTGTTGTAATCGTATTCAAATCCAGATGCATCTAATCAAAACCTCGTCCCTTCCGTTCCTCCGACTTATTAATCGAAAATTAAGGTCCGTCGGCAGCTAACAAAAGCCAATATCCTCTCCTTAGCAGCCACTTAAATTAGGACGGGAAAATTCAATTCCGATCAAAACATCTTTAATAAACGGGTCACGATAAAATAGCCGAATGCAGCAGTAATAAAGGCAAAACAAAACACTATATTTTGGGTCCGAATTAAATCAAACTAAAGATGAGTAAATAAGTAGACGATAATCAGTAATAAACAGGTCTCGGGGTTGCGCCCGACGAAAAGATCTCCTAGAAATACATCTATGGAGCTAACTAACTGATCAGCCAAGCCATGCCCCCTGGCCCGGCACCCTGCACCATTTCATTATTTTGCGAAAAAGTATAACGGATATAAAATTCGCGTTATAGGAAATATAGTACCTAACTAAAAACGAATCTCGAAAAAAGATAAAGTTAACGTTATATATATTATTTTTCCACTAACGGAATTCGCTAGCAAGCTATAGGTTATAATATTTGCCCTTTCGATTAAATGCTTTCTATATTTTTTCCCTGGATTTTATAAAAGCTAAATTTAACGCTAAAATCGAATTAATAAACGCTAAATCTAATACTATAAAATGTAATATCTAATCGAAATAAAATATCTTATTGTTATAGTTATTTTAACCGGCTCTATAAAAAAGAACTAATAATATCGGTATTAACCGTTTAATATAACCAACGTTACTATATTATATAATATGCGAAAGGTAAAAATAAACCAGGGCTATTTAAAAAAATCGACAATAGCTTCAAAATTCTTTGTCGACAGGAACGGCATCGTTTAACAGTCGGTTATTATCTACAATCGGGTTAAAAAAGTTATCGCCTTACGGAATATTATTCGCATTAAAAATATAACCGGCCCCATTACCAGCCAACGAAAAGACTACGTTTAATACGCCTTAATCAAAACCGCGTAATTTAAAAAGTAATATATATAAGTTATATTTTAAGTTAAAAGATGAAATATTTACGAACCATCAATTAAGTTACTTATATTACTAGGTAACGTACTATTAAAAAAAAAGATAAAAAGTTTTCGTTAAATAAACCCTTATTTATTAATACGTCCTAATCAAAATCTCGCGATATTTTCCCTATCTATCTAACGCAATTAAAATATTTAAAAACCATATTATGCGCAATAATTTCGAACTCGGCAACGGTTAACCGGAAACATATATATTCTGTAAACTCGGTAAACTGGGATTTCGAAAAAAGATCTTGGATAAAGATATTTTTAACAACTTCTCATACGTTAAACGTTTCCTTTATTAGTAATTTATATTAATCGCGTAATTCCTATAAAAATAACACGAATATGCAAGCATTATATATATAAAAAATAAAAGGTTCGAATAAGTGGAATTTCAGCGATTTTTAATATAACTGCGTTACTTTATTTAGAAACTAACAATCCGCCTTTAAGGTTACTTACGTTATATGCGCCCCGCTAATATTATTAAGCCCATAAATACGTATAAATGTAAGTAAGAAGTTTATTTATATATAAAATAAGGTAAGAACGGAAAAACGTTACCGTTTCCTATTATATAAATCGGTTACTTCGGTTTAATTAACCTGTATTTTCCGGATATAACTTGTTATCTTTTAATTTCTATAAATAAAATAAAAGCGTTTCGAAAACCGATAGGATTTTTTTTTTAAACCGTATACCTTTTAGAAAATTTTTCGATAAACGTTATAGGTATCGTCGATCGTGCCTTCGTTTTGGTTAACTATATTTAACGAAATCGAACGGCGCTTATTATACGGTATACGTTTTAATTTAGGAAAACTTGAAAACTTTTACTTATTTCGTTTATAAAGCGCATTAATAAAATCAAGAAACAAAGTCCGGATAATATTAATTACGAACTAACAAAAAGTATTAAGTAGTACCAGATGTTATTATAACGTTTCGTAAAACCATTTTACCTTATAATATTAATCAAGACGGAATATGGACTGCTTTAATCCTTTTTTAAGGATACGGCTATAACTACGGGCAAGGGCGGTAATAAAATTCCGCATAACAAAACCGTATCGAAGCGTTATATTACGAACATGATTTTAAACGTTAAAGTTATCGTATTAAAATACGATATCGTCCTGTGGTACCTAGTTATAAAGCGCATTTTATCCTAATTAAAACCGTATTATTAAAAAAAAAATAATGCGGTTATTTTAGCTACCTTTAATAACCGGATTATATCCTTATTTAACGTAATATAACTTTCGTAAATACCTAACCCTTTTAAAGTATCGATCGTACCCCGTAATATACCCGAAGATAATAAAAACCTGCTTAATAAACGGGGCAGGTAATTGCCGTTAATCTTGGAAACGACCTTAACCATAATAGCTAAAACCATAAAAAAAGGATACGTAAAAACGTCCGGATCGGTATTACGACGAGACCGTTTCGCCTTCCGTTTCGCATTATATAACTGCCACTTTTTCCTTAGATACATAATTACCTGGTTTAAAAGCTTAAACCAGTTAAAGCTAGCGTTTTTACAAACTGTTAACCTTCGTCCAAAGTAATATAGATCGCTTTAATTTCGAATAATAAATTTTCCGGTAAGCGGCAAAATCCAGGCCCTTTTACGAAAGCTACAAGCTTTCCGTATAACGTATTATAGTATTTGCTTATAACGGAATTTTAATTAATAAGAATAATAAACTTCTACTAACTTTACTATATTAACAGCCTATTTTGCATTCGTTTTTCTTTTAATACGCTAATTAACCGGTTAATCCGAACGATCGAACCGGTAACTCGGCTATCGTTACAAAATACCCAACTACGGATAAAGTTTTTAAACGTCGCATAAGTTCTTCGGTATTGTTGCCAGAAATTAACTATACGCGTACGTATATTCTGTTCTAAGGGCGTGGCTCGATAAAATTGGGAAAATTCGGATTCGTCGTATTCTAAAAGGAGGGATAATAACCTAACGTTTTCGAGTTATAATTAATGAACGCGTTAATATCTAGAAGTAAGAAAAAGGTTCTGATTAGGATTAGCATAATACTAATGATAAGCCATGATAAAGTAAATCGTATAAATATATATATATCTATAATAAATGTTGTGTTATTAAGTTATCATAGATTTTCTGTTTTCTAAAGAAGTAAATGTACAGAACGGACCCCTTTTTCGCACAACTTGAACTCAGGCCTCGCTAGCTCGTTACGGGGATTTGGTATTTGATTGGTTAATTTTTAACGTTATAGAGCTGTACTTGAGTGACTTTGAAGAAATTGGAGAACGAGCCAGCAGAGGCCTGAGCTAGCTGAGGTAACGGAAAGGCTCCCTTTGATCGGAACATAGAGGTTCCGTAACTAGACTCTATAAAAAGAGGAGTGCGCGTTTTAAAGCGCCTGCAACTGGTTATCCAATATATAACATAACTAATGTCCCTAATATCTGACAATTAAGAGTTTTATTCGCTTAATTCGCGTCATTATTAATTAATCAGCTGCTACTGAGATGATATAGGCTGTATATTAATAGCAATTACCTATAACGTGCCAGACAAGCTCGCGAGCCAATTTTTGGCACCTCGCAACAACCAACCCAAATAACTCAACCACAACACATCAAATTGATTCCAATCAATCGTATTCTTTTTCGCTAACCGTATCTACAGCTTCTAGGCAAGTGCACGCATTATATCAAGGCTTGTTGCGGACGTTGTATTGCCATTCCTTCCTGCCAACCCGGCCCAACCGATTAGCGCCCAACGCGTCCAAGTTAATATTTCCCCCATTTCGTACGACCCAAAGCCAACCGACTAGATAACTATTCTCGACCGAATCCTTAACCCAAATACGCGAGCATTTCTTGTCCGGCTTTAATACGTTAAAGATATACGTCGGAGAACGTGTTATAACATGCGTTGGGAACACGTTGGAAGCGCGTTGGGGGGCATGGGGGGTCCGTGCGGGACGTTTCGCGGGGCGTCTCGCGGGGCGTATGGCAGGGCGTACGGCACCGCGTGTCGGGCTTGATTTCGCAATAACTCGAGACTTACGTAATTACACGATTAGAACAAACGTTTCCCAGAAAGATGAATGCTTGCTATATAGGATGAATAAGTTCTTTTGGCCAACAGAAAAGTTGTGGCAAAGAATTGTTGCTAACAGCTACTGAAGCTAGGCGGTTACGGACTGGTTAGCAGGAAGAGATGGCAATATGGCGTCCGCAACAAGCTTTGATATAATGCGTGCACTTGTCCAGAAGTTGTAGATACGGTCTGCGAAAGAGAATACGATTGATTGGAATCAATTTGATGTGTTGTGGTTGAGTTATTTGGGTTGGTTGTTGCGAGGTGCCAAAAACTGGCTCGCGAGCTTGTCCGGCTCGCGAGCTTGTCTGGCACGTTATACCCTATTATCTATAATAGCGACCGTACCGTCGACGTTCTTCGTTATCTATAAAGGACCCAAGGATTAGGATTGCTTTAAAGGCGAATTTTAATCCAAAACGTACGCGCTTGGTATTTAGCGTTATATCGACCCTGATCAGGATAATATATAGCCTGTCGAACTTATGAAACCTAATGTAACTTCTTATTTAAAGAGATGATTTCGTTAAGTAACGACGCGAACAGTTAATTCCTTTTCCAAAGAAACTATATAAGTCAAAGAAATCGATTATACGGGTTATTTAACAAATACGCCTAAGATAATAATAAAAAGCAGATAAGCTTATACGCAGAACTTTACGACTTATATTTACGAAAATCGGAAGTACGAAAATTTCTGCAAGGAAATTAACGACCTTACGAAATAAGTCCTGGAATCTTCTAGTGATTAAAAAAAGACGAATTTTCTTTTAAGAAAGAACTTAAGGAAGTAATATATTTCTTTGACCATATCCGGTAAGGTATATAACAGCAGGTTTATAAATAATACTTAACGAAAGTATTGTGAAAGGCTGAAATAAGCTTCGAAGTTAGCGAAAAAACTGAATAAATAAATTATGAAGTAATAAGAAATAATAGCTTAAGAATAGCGTTATAGGGGTCCAGAAACGAAGATAGCGATTATATAGGTTAACGACTTATATATAGCTTTAGCTTTAATTATAGAAACCTGGATAATTATTCTCTAGAAGTAAAGAAAGCCGAAATCGATAACGATACTATCAGTTACCAAAAGGTGGCTGTTAATTTTCTGGATTATTAAACGTTAATTTTTTTTTTTTTTATATTATAAAATATTAAGATAACGTTTTCGACTTTTTAAAGGATTTTTATAGATCCTTTTGATTAAGGCGATTTTCATTAGGAAAATATTAAAGATATCAACCCTTTATCGCAAGAAAGAACCTTAAGGCGTAGGTTGAAACGTAGCGGTTATAAAGGTTTTTAAACGAACCGAAGCAGAAGTAAACAAAAGCGATAAAAATCGGATGCACAGGATATTCGTTATAAGGCCTGCTTAGGCGTTTATTATATCTTATTTTAATGCTTTTATATATTCTCTAGTAAAGCCTTAAAAAGTTTTCGCTTTAACGATAGAATAATTATATACGTCCAAAATCGGATTACTTCGGATTAGGTTTTAAAGAAAAAGATTAAACGTTGTAGAAATACTGCAGTTACGAATTACCGGTATCGCATATTCGGATTTGCGCAGCATGTTGTCTTAGGTAATTCGAAAAGCCGTAGGAACGATCGAAATTGGTAAAGGTTTGGAAAGATACTAACCTTTTATGCGCAGTTAAGATTTACCGTTAACGTTTGCCTTTAAGATTTGCTTTTAAGGTTTATCTTTAAGGTTTATTACGTAAAACTTAACATTTCCTAAGTTATATTATTTAACCCTGTCGAACAGTAAAGCTAGTAGGTATAAGGTTTATTAAGGTCGAAGCTTATCGGCAACTACGCATCAGTCGGCTTCAGAATGAGGCTTTATTGGACTAAGATATTAATCTATCCTAACCGTAAAAACTATTAATCAGTTATCGTGTTCGAAGATACTGAGTATAGTATCTATCGTGTAAATTACATCGTGTAATAATTTTCTGTGTATTTGGCTCCGCCTGGAAAATAAGGCTTGAACCTATTCAACCTTGTATAACGTTTTACACCATTAAACGGCTCAAACTATTAAACGGCTCATTTCTTAGTACCTCGTAACAACTAATCTAGATAACTTAACTATAACATATTAAATTAATTTCAACCAATCGGAATAATTTTTTATTTTTTAGTTTTATTTTTTTTGTGAACGTATCTACAACTTTTTTACAAGTACGTATATTATGTTCGGGCTTGCCGTAGACGCCACACTTTCGTTGCTTGGTCTTAATTTTCTTACGACAACTGCTTCCAGCCATTGTTAATTGCATTTTTTTCACTGTCCCCTTCTTTTTCGACTCAAAAAGCTTATCTCTTTATATAATAAATGTTCCTCCTTTTTGAAAACGTTGATTTTTCGTTCTCCGACGTTTGCTTAAAATATGGTTTGTTTTGTACAATTAAACGTTTTTTCCCCACGAAAATACAACTTCGTATAAAAATAACAAATTACTTTTTGTTAAAAAACCAGCCGATTTAACGACCTTTGTTAAAGAATTACCTTAATAATTTTTAAAAAAAAAGTTTTACAAGTTATATCCTTATATCGTTACTTCCTTAATATTTTTAAAGGTTTTCGCAGGCGGGGAACGAATGGAACCAGCGGAAGTTAACGGGAAAACGGGCGGCGTAAGTATAATTAAAGAAACTTCCAATTCGAAAAAGACGTTATTAGGATTAAATGGAATAAAACTAACTTCCTCGAATTTAGATTTAATATTATCAGACGTTCTAGTAGGTTAAAACGCGTCGTAAAAGCCGGCGAGAAAATGTTTTTTAGCAGTATAAATATAATCGTATTGTATTAAATTTTCGTTATACCGAAAATAAACGCGTTTTAAAACAGAAAAATAAGATACGTTAAAAAATTAAAGCTAATACAAAAAAATGCGGATATATAAAGCGTAATAATGTCGTAAGTAGCGCAATATTTTTCGAATTCCATCAAATAATCATTTTCGTAACCGTCAAGGATAAAAAAACCTTTCGAACTTTTCGTACGCGTCCGAATATATTTGTTGAAATGCTTGATTTATTGCAAGGTCGAATGGGTTCAAGCCTTATTTTCCAGGCTGAGCCAAATACACAGAAAATCATTACACGATGTAATTTGTACGATAGATACTATACCCAGTATCTTCGAACACGATGACTAATTAATGGTTTTTACGATTAGAATAGATTAATACCTCAGTCTTATAAAGTCTTATTCTGAAGCCGACTGATGCGTAGTTGCCGATAAGCTTCGATCCTAATAAACCTTATGCTCGCTGGCTCCACGGTTTGGCAGGGTCAATATAACTTAAGAGATGTTAAGCTTTGCACGGTAAACCTTAAGGATAACCTTATAGGCAAACCTTAAAGGCAAACCTTAACGGTAAACCTTAACTGCGCTATGCTGCGCATAAAAGGCTGGCATCTTTCCGAGCCCTCGCCAGTCTTACAGCTCAATCGTTCCTACGGCTAAAAGGGAAATGTCAGTACGATAACTAGGTGAAAAATACTTGGCACCAGCTATCTTCTCGAGTTATCCAAGACAGCATACCGCGCAAATCCGAATATACGATACCGGTAATCTGTAACCGCAGGATTTTTATAGAAACCGTTTTATTAACGGTACATAATTTCTACAAATTTACCGGACGAGCTAAAATTATCGACATTACTATCGATCTAAAAAATCTTTTCCAAAATGATCGACTTCGGCTTTTAATTTTCGGATACGATTTGATTTGCGAAAGTAACGGTAATCAATCTTTGCAATAATATATGCCGGAAAGTATGACGACTATGAGCGAACTATTGGCGAAACTGGAAGGGAAACTGGAAGGGGAAGGCGGTAACCGGCTTGACAACTTCGAAGTTCAGATTTTAAAACGATGTATGCTGGAGAACTACGAGTGTAAAACGTTATATTAAAAGTTTATAAATAATATATTTATATAAAATAATAAGATAACGGGTAACGTCTTACACCATTAAACGGCTCAAACCATTAAACGGCTCGTTTCTTAGCACCTTGCAACAACAAATTCAAATTGCTCAACCACAACACATCAAGTCAACCCAAATCAATTGTATACTCTTTCGCTAACCGCGTCTACAGCTCCTAAATAAGTGCACGCATTATATCAAAGCTTGTTACGGACGCCATGTTGTTATTCCTTCCTCTTAACCTATATGCGACCGACTACCTTTAGCAGCTATTGGCAGCAATTCTTTGCCACGACTTTTTTGCCGACCAAAAGAATTTATTCATCCTGTATAGTACGTATTCCTCTTTATTAGAAACGTTTGTTTTAATTATTTAATTACGTAGATATCGAGTTGTTGCCAGATTAAGCCCGACGTGCCCTGCCATACGCGCTGCCATGCGCTGCCATACGCCCTATCACACGCCCCGCCACATACCGACGCGCCCCGCGAACGCCCCGCGAACGCCCCGCAACGCGAATTCTAATACGCCTTCTAACACGTTTCTCGACGTATATCTTCAACGTATGACAACCGGATAAGAAATGCTCGCGTATTTGGGTTAAGGACTCGGTTGAGAATCGTTTTTTTGTCGGTCGGCTTTAGTACTCGCGAAATGGGGGTAATATTAGCTTGGACGTATTGGAGGGTGGTCGGTTGCAGGCGGGTTGGGAGGAAGAAATAGCAATATGGCGTCCGCAACAAGCCTTGATATAATGCGTGCACTTATCTAGAAGTTGTAGACACGGTCAGCGAAAGAGTATACGATTGATTTGGATTGACTTGATGTGCTGTGGTTAAGTTACCTCAGCTAGCTCAGGCCCCGCTGGCTCGTTCTCTTTTTTCTTCAAAGTCACTTAAGTACTACTCCACAACGCTAAGAATTAACCAATCAAATCCCAAATCCCCGTAACGAGCCAGCGAGGCCTAAGGTCAGGTTACGCAAACAGGGGTCTCGTTCTGGGCATCGCCACTAAAATTATCAACTTTCCTTCTATTTTTATTAAGGAATCCAAAGATTTGAATAAAAGAAAATAATTACGCAATCAACTTAAGTCTGTTAAATATGAAACTGGATATACGCGTCGAATATAAGCTAATATACATATAGGAAATTTTTTCAATTTTTTCGGGCGATAATTGCAGCTAATACGGCCACGTTTAACCCTGGGAAATAGGCGCTCGCAACGCCCTCATTACTGCGACGCAACAACCACCGGTCGTACCATCGTACACCGGGCTTTTCTAGTATATCCTGTATGGCGAAAGTCCGTATATCAATTTTTTCGAGCGTATGGGTTATGGTTATTACGTCGCAGCCATAAAAAGGTTAAGGTTAGCTAAATCCGGAACGCCCTTATAACTGCGACGTAACAACCATAATTCGTACGAGCAAAAAAATAACAGGACGGGCTTCTACCATATTAAGTTACCCTTGGAAGGCCTATTGCAAAATAATGCACGCGGTAACTGCGTTATCGCAGCCATAAAAAAGTTAGGGTTAGCTAAATCCAGAACGCCCGTATAATTACGACGCAACAACCATAATTCGTACGGGCAAAAAAATAACAAAACGGGCTTCTCCCATACTAAGTTACCCTTGGAAAGCCCATGGCGAAATGATGCACGCGGTAATTGCGTTATCGCAGCTATAAGAAAATTCCGGACTTGATTAATCGGAACGCCCTCCTCGCTGCAACGCAACAACTACCGGTCCCAACATTCTGCCATGGATCTTCCAAGGGTAACTCAGTATGGGAAAAGCCCGTACAGCTATTTTTTTGGCCGTACGGATTATGGTTGTTACGTCGCAGCCATAAGGGCGTTCCGGATTAAATATCTGCTCAGAACGAGAATTTTGATTTAGATCTTTAATATTTCCGCCAAACCAACCCCGATTAAAAAATTATATATATAGTTAAAAAGCTTATTTAAAGCTTTATATAATAACGCTTTTTAATATTTTCGATTTATTTATATTGCTGTTATATTTGCCAGTTTCCAAATTAGATTTTCGAAAATTTGTATAGGATTGCCCAGAACGAGCCCAAAAAATCACAACTTAATATCAGGCCCTATTTTTGAGGTTTTGTTATTTCTGTAGAGCTTCTTCTTAAAAAGGTTTAGTCGATACGTTTGACCCTTGCAGCTACTTCTTACTCAAAAGCGCTAGCTACGGCTGCGTCTACGGCGCAGCCCCAACCTCAAAAATGAGGCCTGATCTCGATGAGGTAATGGTTAAGCAATTTGAATTTGTTATTGCGAGGTGCCAAGAAACGAGCTGTTCAATGGTTTGTGTCAGCTAGCAGGGGGTGCGCTAGCACTTCATATACGGAAAGGCTCCCTCTGATCGGAACATATAGGTTCCGTAACTAGACTCCATAAAATCAGCAGTGCGCGATTTAGAGCACCTGCAGCTAGTCATCCAATACAACACAATTGATGTCCCCTATATCTGACAATTAAGAATCTCATTCGCTAAAATCACGTTATTATTAATTAATCAGCTGCTGCTGAGACGATATAAGCTGAATATTAATAGCAATTACTTATATACCTTATTATCTATAATGGCGACCGTACTGTCGACGTCCTCCGTTATTTATAAGGGATCTAAGAACTGGGATCGTTTTAAAGGCGAATTTTAATTAAAAGCGTACGCGTTTAGTATTTAGCGTTATATCGACCTTAATCAGAATAATATATAGCTTGTCGAACCTATAAAACCTAATATAAGTTCCTATTCGAAAAAGTTAGTTCGTTAAATAACGATATAAGCAGTAAATTTTTTTTTTCGAAAGAATTATATAAACCGAAAAAATCGATTATACGGGTTACCTAATAAATACGCTCGAAATAACGATAAAAGGTAAATAAGCTTATATCTAAAATTTCGCGATATATATTTATAAAAATCGGAAGTACGAAAACTTTTGTAAAAAGATTAACGACCTTACGAAATAAGTTTTAAAATCGGTATTTTTAGCGATTAAAGAAACGAATTTCCTTTTAGAAAAAAAATTAAAAAAGTAGTATGCCGTTTTGGCCGAATCCAGCAAGGTGTATAATAATAGGTTTATGAATAATATTTAACGAAAGTACCGCGAAAAATTAAAGCAAGTTTCGAAGTTAGCGAAGAAATTAAACAAGTAAATCGTAAAGTAGCAAAAAATAATAGCTTAAAGATAATGTTATAATATCCTAAAAACGAAAACAGCGATTACGTAGGTGAACGATTTATATATAGCTTAAACTTTAATTATAGCAAATTAAACGATTACTTTTTAAATAATAAAAAAAGCTAAAATCGATAATAATACGATTAATTATTAAAAGGTAGTTATTAATTTTTTGGATTATTAAGCGTTAACTTATCCCCTATTTATATTACGAAATATTAAGATAACGTTTTTAATTTTTTAAAGGATTTTAGCAAATTTTTTTAATTAAAGCAATTTTAATTAGGAAAATATTAAGGATATTAACTTTTTACCGCGAAGAAGGAATTAAAGGCGTAGGTCGAAACGTAACAGCCGTAAAGGTTTTTAAACGAACCGAAACGGAAGTAAACGAAAACGATAAAAATCGGATACGTAGGGTATTTGTTATAAGGCTTACTTAAACGCTTATTATATTTTATTTTAATACTTTTATACATTTCCTAACAAAATTTTTGAAAAGTTCTATTTTAACGATAAGATAATTATATACGTTTAATATCGAATTATTTTCGATTAGTTTTTAAAGGAAAAGATTAAACGTTTATTAAAGTTTATAGAAAAGTTAATTATTTAAAAAACCGATTAATTTTTATAAGGAATAAAGCGATTTTTAGCGTATTTTTTGATTTTTAATTGATATAGTACGATAAACGTCGCGCTTTACCTTTTAAAAAATTTATTAATTTTAGATTTAAAATTGATAATTTATATCTTTAACTTTATTAGCAGGTTTTTAAATTTTAGGTTAACCGTATAAGGCGACGGGGTGTACGTAAACAATAGCTCCGTACCGATTAAGGGGTACGAAAAAGTCGATGTAATATTTCGAAGCTTTAACGGCACGAAAGCATTACGTTTGTACGACGAGCTTATTACGAAAGCTTCGCATATAACTTAATGTTTTTCCGGTAATTCCGAAAAAAAAAGGGTATTAATAAGATAATAAAAAAATTAACAATTTTATTCGAAATAAATACTATTAGGCAATTATTACGTTAATAAACAAATTTAATTAATTCGTTATTAAAGATATTAATGTAATAATTACTTATGCGGCTTTAACAGCCTATAAACGAAACGTTAACTTATATATAACAAAACTATTACGAATCGGTAACAGTACAATTTGGCACTTAAAATTAAGATATTTAGGGCCCGAAATAATCGCCTAATTATAGTTTTATGTAAAAAAAGTCCGCCTAAAGGGTTTTATAACAGTCGAATGCCAAGCATATAACAAGGCAAAGGCCAAAAGGTTAATACGCCGCAAGCCGAAAAAGGAAACTTTCCGACCAAGATAAAAAATCGCCATCGATTTTACAAACTTCGAAAAAAACTTTAAAGAATATAAATACGTTATATTTATTACTGATAGATATTTAGATTTTATTTGGAATATTTACTTTAAAAATCGAAAGCAAAATATATTAATTATAACGTTTCGGCATTTTCTAAAAATCTTTAAGAATTAAGATAAAGTTTTTTTTACAGATATTGAAATGCGATAACGAAATTTTGAAAAATTATTAACTTCGAAACATACTTTAATTGCTTTCTTTTAGTATTAAATTCAAACCTTTAATACCGTATACCTAGGCCTAAAATGGGGTGCAAAACGTTTAGGAGGTATAATTAAAAAGAAAGCAATTACGATACGAAATAGCATTAAATTATTTTCGTTTTTAATCATATATATCTTTAAAGCTGCAATATATTTATATAACCGTACTTTTAAATACGAATTTTTTTAGCAAAGCTTATACGAAGTTTATTACATTTACTTAACGTATAAAAACGGCGTTATAACGCTTAATCGGAAACCTTAATAAGCTTACCTACGAATATATAGCTATATGGCTTACGTTATAATAACTGCCGCTATAAAGAAAAAGCAGAAATTTTAAAAGTTAAATCCCAAAGCATAAATTGGCTACTTTATCGGCTACCGATCTACAAATATTTACGAAATTTGGAACCCATTAATTAATAAGGTTATTGCTATTCGAAACGTACAGTTTAACAAAAAGGTTATCTTTTTAGGTAATATCAAAGATTTAAAAAACGACTTTTTATACGTTATAAAAAAAAGTTTTAAAAGCTGTTCCGACAGGTAAAAATACTTAATTAAGCAAATAACTATTTAACTTTTATATAAAAGGAAAATAAAGATTTAAACGAAATAATTTAGTTACCGGTTAAATAAAAAGAATAATTCCAAAAAGGTATTAACGTAAAAGGCTCATAAAATGACGAAAAATAAGCTTATCTTTAAGAAATTAATTACTTTTATACGATCGTTATGTTCGAATTATTTCTATCTCCTGGTTTATTACCTTTATTAGCATCTACCTTAATAACTGTTACGATCATTACGCCGACGGAAAAAATAAAAATAACCTTAAATTTTTTTTATATTATTTAACCTAAAGTAACGGTAAAGAACGAAGGCATTTTACGGGTTATAGGCGTAGGCCTTTTGTATATTCCGTATTAAAAAAGCGTTATCCGAAACGAATATAGGGTATAAAAAGCCGCTTTTAATGCAAAACGTTTAACCCTTTTTGTAAGTACGTATAATAACCGGCCAGTAAACTACAGAAGTTTAAAAAAGTTAATTACCCGAAATACGCGTTACCTTAATAGGAAATGTTATAATATCTTGGCATATAAAAAAGTACTTAAGTCGTTAAACCGGGTATATAAGCGCAACTTGCCGTTACCGCCGCAAAGCTATAAAAAGCTAAATATATACCCGTTAGGAAAAATATTTCGTAAAGCCGAAAAGGCTTATTTATAAAGCTATAAAGAAATACAGTTTTAAAAAGCCGTTAATTAATTTTTTGCTAAAGAGAAATAGGTATTAAGGTATATATAAACATACATTTATAAGTTTAATAAGTGCGTGCTTACGGAGGCCCAGCAGTCGGCTTCAAAGTGAGGCTCTATGGGACTGAGGTATCAATCTATCCTAACCGTGAAAACCATTGATCAGTCATCGTGTTCGAAGGTACTGGGTATAGTATCTATCGTGCAAATTACATCGTGTAATGATTTTCTGTGTATTTGGCTCAGCCTGAAAAATAAAGCCTGAACCCATTCGACCTTGCTTGTATAAGTTTAATAAGTATAATTAATTACAAAAATACAAGGTACATTTCGTCGTACGGGACGATTAATAGCTTAAAAACGTTTATAGCAATATATACGTATTTATATTAATTAAAAGGTTATTTTATACTTTAATTATTATCGCAGTTAGGTTTAACTTAAAACTTAAGCAATACAACGTTATAAACGCCTTCGTTAATATTAACCTACCTTATGAAATATATATAAAAATATCTCCGGGTTACTTATAATATAATAAAATTTTCCTAATTAAGAAAATATTATATAAACTTAAGAAGTTATTATTGCTATAACGTCCCACACAAGCTCGCGGGACACACAAGCTCGCGGGACACACAAGCTCGCGGGACACTTTTTCCAATATTCCAAGCACCTAACTTTAATTACCTGTTTCTCAACAACCACAACATGGAGCGCCTTACAAAAGAAGCAAAAATGAACCTAGCCATTTAGGCTAAGAAACGAAACCCGAAACTTAGTTACAGAAAGCTTAGTTTTATTTATAAAGTCCCACATTCTACCTTAAAAGCGTAGTTTAACGGTAGACGCGTCCGAACCGATATTATCTCTCATCTACGAAAATTGACGCCGACCAAAAAAAATTCTATTGTCGAAAAAATCCTTAACCTAGATGCGCAAGCGTTTCCTGTCCGACTTCAATACGTTAAAGATATGGCCAATATACTGCTGGCCCAACGCGTTGCAGAACGTATTGGAATTAACTGGGCGTCGAACTTTGTTAAACGGCAAAAAAAACTCCCAACGCGTTTAAATTGGAAGATCGATTATTAACGGGTTTTATACGAGAATCCAAAAACGTTTCGCAAATGGTTTAAACTTATTCGGGTTACAATCGCAAAATATAGCATTACAAAAAGGGATATTTATAACTTCGACGAGATTGAATTCTTAATAAGGTTTTTTATGGCAACGGGCATAATAATTACCAATACCGAAAAACGTAAAAAACCTAAACAAACGCAATAAGGAAATAAAATATGGGTTACAGTTATCCAAGTTATTAATTCCCAAGGTTAGGTTATACCGTTATTTATTATTATGGCAAGAAAAAATCATCTTAAATCCTAGTACCGCGATAACCTACCGCCAATAGCCGATTAGAAAATCGTATTAAGTAATAATAGCTAGATAACAAATAAATTAAGTCTCGAATAAATCCAGCATTTTAACAAATATATTCGGACGCATACGAAAAGTTCGAAACGTTTCCTTATTCTCGACGGCCACGAAAACCACCATTTGATAAAATTCGAAAAGTATTGCGCCAATAACAACATTATCACGCTTTATATACCCGCGCATTTTTCGCATCGGTTCCAACCTTTTAATGTATCTTATTTTTCTATTTTAAAACGCGCTTATTTACAATATATCGAAAATCTAATACGACGTTATCATACCTATATTGCCAAAAAAGATTTCCTTGCCGGCTTTTACGACGCGTTCCAAGCTGCCATAACGTCCAGCAATATCAAAGCTGGATTCGCAAAAGCTGGTCTTATTCCATTCGATCCTAATAACGTTCTTTCCGAATTAAAGGTTCCTCCAGTTGTACCTACGCCAACCGTCTCCCCGCTAACCTTTGCCGGTTCCATTCGTTTCCCGCCCGCGAAAACCCCTAGGAATATTAAGGAAGTAATAAGGTAAGTACGTTATTTGCAAAGAAAGATTGGATATTAAGGTGGTTTGTTAAGGGTCGTTAAATCGGCTGGTTTGTTAACAAAAAGTAACTTATTACTTTTGCACGAAATTACACTTCTTCGGAAAAAGAACGTCCAATTGCGCAAAACGAATTACATCTTAAGTAAACGTCGCAGGACTAAAAACAAACGTCTTTAAAAAGGAGGAACATTTATTATACAAAAGGGATAAGTTCTTCTGGCCCAAAAAGAAGGGGGTGGTGAAAAAATGCAACCAACAACAGCTGGAGGGGGTCGTCGCAAGAGGGTTAAGACCAAGGAACGGAAATGTGGCGTTTGCGGCAAGCCCGGGCATAATGCGCGTACTTGTGACGAAGTTGTAAATACGTCTAGCGAAAAAGAATCCGATTGATTTGAATCAATGCGATGTGTTGTTGTTGAGTTATTTGAATTTGTTGCTGCGAGGTGCCAAAAAGTGTCCCGCGAGCTTGTGTGTCCCGCGAGCTTGTGTGGGACGTTAACAGAAAAATCGTATTAAAATATTTACAAAATTAAGATTTCGCCCCGTTTTTTACGAACTTTATTATTTTATTCGTTAAAAGGTATTTATTTTCTTTTTTATAAACAATATTATTATAACATACCGTAAAAAAGATTAAGACCTCGTCGATCAGTTAATTTAACAAATACGAAAACAGTATACCCTTATAAGAAATAAAGACCTGCAATAATTTTTCGGCATCGAAATAATTAAAAATAAAATTTTAAAAAATGGTTTTTTTAATTAAACTTTATAAATAAGCTGGTTAATTTAATCTTAAAATTTTTTTAATAACTTCCTAAATACGCTAATAACGAATGTTAAGCTATTGCCGAATCCTAATTTAACTTATCCAGATTCCGTTAATAAATACTAAAAAAAGGTCGGTTTTATTTTATATGTAACAGTTAATACGCAACTTAATATAACCTTTGCGGTATTCCGATTCGCCCAATTTAACCTAAACCCTAATAACGTATATTACAAAGCGGCCGATCGAATTATATTATACTTAATCAAAACTAAAACGCTAACGTTACAGTTCGGAGGTAAGAATTCGTTAAATACCTAAAGCGATACCTTTTTTACAGATAATACGATCGATCGAAAAAAATTTTAAGCTTACGTTATAAAGCTATTTAAAAAAGTAATAAGATAACGGGCAAATAAGCAAAATATAATAATTATTTTTATAATAAAAGCAAAGTTATTATCCCTTACGTAGGTTGCAAAAAAGGTTTTATTTAGCTTTCGATTAATTAAAAAGCTGGAAATTATCCTAAATACTGGACCATTAAATATATAATGCGATAATTCATAAACGATATAGTTTATTAACGCCGACGTCGCCTTATTGCAAACGAAATTACGGCATATAAATATATATAACCATTAATTACGAAAAGCTGCAAAAAAGAATATAATTAAAGTGGATTATATACCTACGGGCGATATACTAGCTAATAGGCTAACTAAGGCCCTAATATGCGAACCCTTTAAGCATTTTAAAAAGCAGCTAGGATTAGTGGATATTACGGAAGCCCTCGATCGACGAAAAAACAACCTGCAAGTGATTTTAAAGAAGGAATTGGCCGATCAGGAGGATATAATCGCCGGAAAAGAGGTGGAATGGAAAGCTGCGGCTTTAGGAAGTAAAAAAGTGAAGTGATCAACGCCGTAACTATGTTAAAGCGTCGAAGGGGTATGTCAGCTAGCAGGGGATGCGCTAGCACCCTATATACGGAAAGGCTCCCTTTAATTGGAAGATATAGATTCCGTAACTGGACTCCATAAAATCAGCAGTGCCCGATTTAGAGCACCTGCAGCTAGTCATCCAATACAACACAATTAATGTCCCTTATATCTAACAGTTTGAGCCATTTAATGGTGTAAGACGTTAAAGAAGTAAAATATAATAATCACTTTTATAATAAAAACGAAATTATTATGTTTTATATAAATTACAAAAAAAAAATTTTATAGCTTTTAATTAATTAAAGAATTGGAAATTATTTTAAATATTAAACCGTTAAATATATAATGTGATAATTAATAAATTATACGGTTTATTAACGCCGATGTCGCTTTATTATAAACGAAATTACAATATATAAATATATATAATTTTAATTATGCAAAGCCCTAAAAAAGAATATAATTAAAGCAAATTATACGTTTATAGGCAATATATTAGCTAATAAATTAATAAAATCCTTATTACGAAAAAAATTTAAGTACTTTAAAAAAACAGTTAGGATTAATAGATATTACGGAAGCCCTCGATCGGCGGAAAACTATTTAGCAAATAATTTTAAAGAAGGAATTGGCTAATTAGGAGGACTTAATCGCCGGAGGAAAGGTGGAATGGAACGCTGCGGCTTTAGGAAGTGACGAAGTGTGACGGTTAACGCCGTGACTGCGTCGAGGCGTTGAGGGGGTATGTAGCTAGCAGGGAGTACGGTAGCACCCCATATACGATAAGATTCCCTCTGATCGGAACATATATGTTCCGTGGCTAGATTACTTCAAAGATCAGTACGCGTTGCGAGAGTGCACGCAACTAGCCAATTAATACAATAGAACTGATGTCCCCTATATCTGACAAAAACCGACCGTCCGCCAACGAGCCAAGCCCCTTAAGTCATAACACCGGCAGCAATAATGTTTTTGCGGGGTGCCTACAGTTCCCTGGAGCTTTGATAACTAAGCAAGTTACACCTATTCTGTGACACCAGAGTAAATAGTTTCGCCGGGCTTGAAACGGATAGCCGTCGCCTCTCTCAAGATACTTATTAAGCTAGGTTGGCATTACCTCGATAAGTTTTACGGTAAAATTACATCACTAACTTATTGCAGAGGTCGAAGCAATTCCACCGAAGTCCACGGATTGCAAAGTGGATTGCGCAATTGCCAAGCCCACGCCACCCATTTAGCCCTTCCTAAAATGGACGTCCATTTATTTGAAGCTATCGTGGATGGACATCGTGTCCATAATAAGTGGTCCTCGTAACGGTATAAGTCCCGCTATTAGTAAAGCCTAGTTGTAAAAATGGTGATACTAATAAGTACCTATCTACCGCGCCATAAAAGGGGTCTTACTTACCCGGAAACGTTTGATATTTTAATACATTACTTCCTATATCTTTAAATATATTTATCGTCCAATAACGAAAGTGGTATAATTAAAATCTTTAAATTTTTACGGTTATTTTAATAGCGGGCTCGACCTTAAAAAATAACTACGTCGTTAAATATGGGTTACGTATTAACAAACATGTTATTTTTATCCGGTTTTTAAATACGAAATATATTAATTTTACGATAATTTGGCTTTTTTAATAATACATAATAATTATAATAATAAAAGTAATATTACCTTAAAACTTTCGATTAAAGCTATTTAACGGTAAAATCTATTTATTTTTATAATTTTATTTAGCTTTAATTTCGAAGGTACAACTAAATTCGAATAGGTTAAAGTATAAAGCTATTAATAAAAATACTTAACGAAAAAAACAGGGTTATTAAGAGTAATATCTGAATCTTATATATTTTAAGTACGTTTTAAATATATTTTCGATTATCCGAATTAACGTATAGTTTTTCGTAAAAGCTATATATTAATATTTCGATACCCATATAATAACTTTTATTTTTAATTTAGGCCCTATTAACTTAAACCCTTTTAGGCCGGTACTTTTTATATCATTTTCTAATAATTTATTAAGAAATTTATATAGTTATTATTAACCTGCGAAATAATGCAAAGCTTTAATTGGACGATTTACGCGTTCCGCGATTTATACATACAGAAATAACACCTACTTTAATACCAAAGAACGTTTTTCAAGATACCCAAAGTCGTCCACGTATATCCACTGATAGCCATCTATATGGGAAAATCGCCAGTTCCATCCATATATTTTAGTATGGTGGTGGATGGACGTTAATCCATTCCACGGGGGTGCTTCGTGGCGTGGATTGCATTGCTTCGACCTCTGTTATTGTCAGGGAAATGGTGGGTAACAGTGTGAGAGGCTGGAAGCAGCAGTCTCGCAGGTGGGTAGCAGTATATTAGACCAATAACAGCTGACCCTTTTCCAATATGTGGGAGGACAAAGGGCCCTGTGTATACGCCTAACACCCCTGTATAGCCCCTGTATCTAGGAGCTTCCACCTTGGCCCATGATACTTATGCCCCGGTTGTTTTCTTTGGTCCGATCCTAAAAATAAATGACCTGGAAAAGCTACGGGATGGCTTGCCACAGCGGCAGAAGAGGAACTGGAAGGATTACTGTGTCCTACGGCTGCAGGAGACCTAGGGGTAACTAATAAATAAATATGCAGCCCAAATACGTCCTTCATCCTCCCCGAGTCCCGCCACTATCATCAATTTCTCGAATCCTGCTTCATCATAAAATGTGACAGCTCTAAAAGCTAGCTAATCCCTTTCTGCATCATAAATGCCGACAGCTGTAGCGTGAGAGAAGCCTCGCTGCGCTCTCGTAGCATTTCCTTATAGTCTATTTCGGGCATACCTATCAAGTGAGTTCTTGTTTCACTTTTACGTCATTGAGGAGCAATTCCATAACTTCTTCAAAACCCCGGCCGGCCGCCTAAGAGAGTACTTCACGCTCCACCATGCAGTGGGCCTCCGTACACGCTGGGTTGGAACGGGGAAGACTATATCTGGGTTGAAGTTTATTTACAACACGCGGGGCTTTGGGCCTACATAGACCCTGCTGAGGAGGCTTGGGATAACTGGGGGATTTGTCCCGAAAGCTGGGGCAAACGCATGTTATACTGCATATCTTTACCCCGTCTACGGCGCGACAGACGTTACTAAGCGGCATGTGAAGACGCCAGCGCATGCGTTAAAACGCAGGAGGTGGTCCGAACGCGTACTTCTGGATATTCTTAACGAGATTCGGACCATGAGGCGCTCGAATACGCCCACGAATGATAAAAGTACGTTTGGTGCGAGAAGATCCGAAGGAGCAACAGGAGCGTCGAAGCTCTTACTGCGTTAAGTCTTTCGGGAGTGATTTTAATAATTCGTTAGCTCTAGCTTCTCGATACGAGGTAATTCCCGCACTACCTGTAGACGGTGCTGGGCTTGGTTTAGGGATGCCTACATCTATCTCCGGACCGCATGATAGGAGCATGACCTAAGCATTTAGATGGAGTATCACGAGGCTTTCTTCAGCCATGTACGCTTGTTGTTAGTCTTGCTAATACGCCCTATTGTGATCTTGCTAGCCAACTCATACCCCTATCCACCTCTGTCAAGTCGCCCCGTAACCAGAGAATGCATGATTGGTTTCCGACTGCAATGCATTGGCTACGAAGCTACATTATGGTTGGTACGATGGTCCCCGTAGAGGAGCGTGGGAAGCTAAGTGCCTGCAGTCCCAATATGGAAATATGTAAGAGGGTAATGTCCCTCTCGGCAACACCAGTGTCAGAAGATATCAATGCTCCCCCTCCAACTAAAACTAAATCCCGAATCCACCCCGACCCACGCATACTCCACGATCGCCCCGTCTTTCGTTATCCCGTAAAACCAACCGTCGTGGTTCAAAGCGATGCCGGCGAATCTGAGGTTGCTATCAGGTCGCTGGTCGGTTGACCCGCCGTCTTCGTTGGTGAACCTCAGGCTCCGCGTCTGGTCCCAACCGTCGCCCGGCGTATATAAGCTGCCGGTAAAGACGCCGTCCGCCATCATGCTGATAATAAGGATGTTGCCGTTGGAGGCCCCTGCGGGCGCTGCCACTACCTGCGGCATGGTACCGTTAACCAGCTCCTGGCTCGTCATAACCGATTCCGCGCCTGTAAATGTAAGGACATCAAGAATTAGCAAATCTACAGTCCGTAATGGGCTAGTGGGAATTGGATAACTAGCTAACAGCTAGGACTTACCTATCCACCACGTTTCGTTGCTATACGCGTCGACCCAGATTTCACTACTCACGTAATAGTATAATCGCATCGAACTTTGCTGGGTAACATTCCTCCCCTCTTCATCCGCCGTCGGCATGAGCGCAAGCGGCGTACCGCGATCTAATCCGTATCAATTCCTTGTTGCTTAACCTATGTAACTTTTTTATAAAGGCTTTAAAAAAGCTGGATATAGCGTAGCTTATGGTTGCTTTTGCGGGCCATTCCTCGCCAACCTAAAGAAAGCATAAAAATCGGATACTTACTGCGAATATGTCAGTTTACAGATGGAACATCCATAACAAGAGATATAAGGATCGGTAGGCCGTACCACGGGGTACCTATATACGTACCGTGCGAATCTTGACAGTCCAACTGGATGCTCCCAGGCGAATGAGCACGCACAATACAGATTCCGGTCCTCTTTTTGGTAGGCGATGCACATAGTATTGGTACAATAGCCACCCGGGCAGAAAAACCCAACGGCCGAGAGCTGCGACTCTTCGGAGGCGTAGATAATTGCATTCCTACTTAAGCCGCCGAGCTTCCACTCCCGCAGGGTCTCCTCGAACACGTTTAGCTCGTGAACACGCCCCTCCGCGTCTAGGTAATACAGGCCGATGGCCATGGTAACGTCCAACGGCCCAACGGCGTTCACGTTGCCCCGGGGCAGAGCCGAGGCGGCCAGCGGAGTGCCGGCCTTAGGGTTGCGGTAACGCCCGTCGGCCTTGCTCGCGAAGGTGTCGGAGATGTTGAACTGCGTCCAACTGTTATTGCGCGGGTGGTGCAGGCTTAGCCATAAGCTACCCGTCTCACGCTGGTAGAAGATGGCGCGGCGCATTGTCGCCGATTCGTCCGTATAGTTCAGTGCGGCGATTTGGGACCTGAAGATTGTTTGGTTCGCGTTCGGCGGCTCCTGATTGTCGCCGCCCTCGGTCCCGGTCGCTGTTTGGGAATCTCTGGAATTACTCTCCTCTGCCGTATCTTTACGTTTCGCTAAACCTAGGCCGCCGACTAGGCCGCCGATTAAAGCTCCCAGGAGAACAAGGGTGACTGCGATACCGACCATCCAAGACGTCTTCCGGGACAACCCGTAACACCCAGTCGCCTTTTGCGATAGTTCTTCTCCTCCGGGAACCGACGGTCCAATCTCATTCGGCCTAGCCGTTTGAGGGTAAACGTCATAGGGGATATACGCCGCATTTACTGGTATGGGATAATTCTCCTGGGCGACTAGTTCCGGATAGTCCGGAGATCCTTCTGCCGATGCAAGTATCTTGTCCTGGGAATACTGTATGTTTCCCTCGGAATGGGGTGCCGCTGAACTGGGCGATGAAGCGACGAGAAAACCCGTTGGAGGGACAACCTCTAGACCGTTATCGTGTACCCCGGTGTTAGCCATTCGGACAGAAATTACAGCGCGGCGTATGCTGCGACGGGCATTCGGAGATTTCCACACTGAGGAGTAGAGATTATCATAAGTCGAAACTCATAGGGGAAGAAGACGGCATTCCGGGTAGAGAGAGGCAGGGGGGGACTTAGGTAATTTATTCAATAGACGAGCTTGGGGCTACTACGAAGGGGCCAAGCTACTGGGCTCCCCTGGAAACGTCTAATCGTTAACATGATACTATGCAGCGCTGCGGAGCAGGCTGACATATGAAGCCAGAAGGCCATGCAAATTGTTGTGGACTAACAGCCGTCGCCTAACACGGACGGCATCCCGACATGAAGGTATCACGAACGCGACATCGCTTACCGCGATCACTAGTATTGTAAGCCAACTATCCATATATAGGGATTCTTGTAGTTAGCCCATACAAGTCCTGTATATCTACGGTAGGAAGTCGCTGGCTTGATTAACTGGCGTACGGAATTATGTCGCGGCGTACCAAAATCACTAGATAATACCGCAATAACTCGCGAAATTGATCCAAAGCTAAAAAAGGCTTCTAACTGTATATAGCAGCGATTTTCAGTGCTCAACCCCATACAACCTAGTTCCCGTTTGTAGCGAATATCAGACTCTGACCTTTGCCACCATCGCCGTAGGTAGTGATGGGAGACCATATGCTTTTAAAGAAGCCCGTTTAGTATGTGATATCCAGCGTAGCTTGAGATACAGGTCTCTTCCTGTTACCATATGTGATCATGGCACCCCTTAGCCCTAGGTCAGCGAATTCCACGCCTCGCCGCCGCCCTGGGCCACGCCCGAAGCCATTCGCGGACCGTATTATCAAGCGTACACCTCCCATTAAGCGTGTGAGCGCTTTTATTCAAGGGAAAAGAAGCGTGAAGTCCTAACATGGCTATATACATATTTGATCCTATTTACAACCCATTCAACGCGTTCGAAGGATGGTATATTAAGCCCTTAACATACGCCACAGATTTAGACACGCCGCCGAAGATTATCTTCGTCAACGCGTTAACTGGAGGCAATTTACGGTCTCTAAGCTAATTAAAGTTTGCAGAGCTAATGGTTTAAAGGCTCCTAGAAGGAAGGATGACCTTATTCGGGCCCTAGAAGCGTGGGAGGACCGCGTTATTCAGGAGGAACTAGGGCTATCATATAAATTGAAGCTTCAACATCATAACAATTATCATAAGCTTTGCTCCCGACGTTTTCCAAATGTTAAAAGCTCTTCAAGGCTCTTCAGGGCGCCCTGCTGCATTGGGTGGCAAGGCCGTCACATACAAATTGTGTGGTAAGTTCTGGAAATAAGGTGTTGCCACCCTTGGAGCCAAGCCGTTAGCTTTGGATCAATTTCGCGAGTTATTGCCGGTAGACATAAGGCCCCACCATGCCGGCGTCGATTAAGGTTATTACGTAACCGGAAGTGGACGAACCTTAACCCCAGACCAATTTGCGCTCGAACCAAACGTTATAAGGCGGATACCGTAATTATGTATCACTTCCTTATAAATTGTGTGGCAGATATACTAGGCAGCCATAAGCTAATCGTACACACCGCCAAGGAAAAAGGGGCTTGTATTGCGCTAACAGCAATAATCGCTAAGGATTGTAGAATCTCGGCGAGCTGAAAACTCAGCTTGCACTAACAGGCTAATTCGACAAGTGATTTACAAGCGCGCCAAGTGTCGTACCTCAGCGCACAACCAACTCCACATTTTTACTCCTATCTTTGCCCAAACCTAGGTCTTACTCAGCTTGGCATTTTGACTCTGACTACCAGGGGGTTTAGTAAACGATACCTTCTATCAACGGTGAGAAATTTCATATCGCGGTCATTGATATCTCACGCCCGTGGTGCCGCTCAAGTCACAGGGGTATTTTTAGTTAGTTACCACTCCCGGGTCCACGCTTAGGATTGGTAAATTCTAATTAATATAAATTTTGCATGCCCTGACCTTCAGCTAGTGCCTACCGCGATCCCAAGCTATCATAATCGATCTGGATCAAAGTAGCGGATGTATATCCCATGAGACATCTATATTAGGAAGGTCTCTATATCCTAGCCGTTTATAGCATGTTGCGGGCCGGCGGAGGTAACTAACTAAGTAACTCCCCCGTGACTTGGATGGGTGTTAAAGTCGTAGTGGAGCTCAACGATAAATGCGTCGCAGTTTCCGTCTTTCCAGGCTATTCTTCCGAGAATGCCTGCGGAAATCACTTCACCGGTCTTTTCGGCAAGGCCAGTAGAGTAAATGATGACGACGAGTATGAAGTGCCCAACTGCGAAAATGACACACAAAAAGCGGTAGCGGTGTTCGCGCTAACCATATACAGAAGGTGACCCACTTTGGGTCGATAAACGCGGTGCAACGCGGGTTGCAACTGTCGCTGCAACTAACTTTCTATCATGAATAACCGTTAGCAACCGCTTGTTTACTATGGTGTTGGGGGTAATTCTTAAAACACAGTCGGGTATTCTAGCTAAGAGACACACTTTTAGTCTTACAGATTCACATTCCTTTAGCATGTCGGATTAGATTGTAATACCGGGGTGCCTCACAACTCGAACTATTCATTCATCTACTATAATATAATTTCAATGCTGCGCCACAGTGCGGGCTTGCATGCATCCGAAAGTGGCTGGATTCGAACGTGGCTGGAGGCCTTAGCTTTTCACCTGACCTTATCGCCAATATCACCAAACCTTATCGTCGCCTTATCGTCGACATGACCTAACCTTACCGTCAACGTGACTGAATAAGGTGATGAACTAATTGATATATAATAAGCGAAAATATTTAATAATGTCCAGATCCGTAATATTCCATTATTACCATCAATTATTTTGTCCATTACCTTACCTGACCTTATCGTCAACCTCATCGTCGACCTGACCTGGAAGCCCTGGAAGCCCCCCTGGAAGCCCTGGAAGCGCTAGATTTTGGAAGTCTTGGAAGCCTTGAAAATGCTGGAAGCATTGGAAGTCCCCCGTAAAAGCCCTGGAAGCGCTAGACCTTAAAGCTTTAAAAGCCTTGGAAATTTTGGAAGTATTAAAAACTTTAAAAGTATTAAACGTTTAATTTATTAATCCTTCTATAAAGTTATAACTATATAGATCTGTATAATTTATTTATATATAACATGCTTAAAAATAAGTCCTTGGAACTCTTGGATTATGGCAAAAGATCGGGCGCTCGAACTGCGTTTTTAGAGTGTGATCGACAACTTCTTAATGGCCTAATGGCCTATTGACCATGTGTACATCAGTACACATAATAAAACTGGGGACGTACAATGCATCATTCGTATCCACCCCAGAGCCCTAACTCTAAGCAGTCACCGCCTTCTTGGCTGACGCTATCCATATGTGTAAGTGGAGATGATATCGTGGTTTCACCGAATCGGCGTTGCAGCTCTTCTCTGCAGCCGCTTTAGCTGCTTCGCGATGGCTTCGCAACCCTGGTCCCTTGAAAAAGAGATGGGTTCCTCCCAACCGAACGCCTCCGCCGTTCAGGGGAAGGATGGCGAGGATTCAGCGTTCGTACCCAAGGACTCCGGTTTCGTTCGCGATGATACAGGTGGAGAGATTATCGTTAGGAACACGCCACCGCCGTCGTCCCTTCTAGACGAGTCACAGTATTTTGCGAAGTGAGGAACCGATCAGCCGCGTTCCTTTGCGTTTCGTTAAAGGCCATGATATATAAGAATATCATAAGCCTTTGGGCAGCGGAGGTATAACGGGTGTCGCCAAAGTCAGTATGATCTTGAAGCCATTGCAACAGCAGGAAGAACTGAGGTTTCGTTATACGGAAGAGATCTTTGAACTTCCGATCTGACTCATTTAGGATCATCTCCGCGAGCCTTCGTAAAGCTTCAGGACCTTCCGGATTATGGATGTCTCTTTCCGTTATAGGTAGGTATCGCCGATCCTTCTTTTTCTTCATTCTAACCTCTCGCAGTATACGCAGAGCTCGTATGACAGCGAAAGTGATCGCCGCGCGCCGAATACGTTCCTGAATCGGAATTTCCTCCATATTCTGCGGCTTATAACGATGAAGATGGCTTCGAATTGATGGATTTGTCACCCTATAGCTTCACAACACGAAGGTAGCGCTTCCTAAGCGACTGTTCGCAACAGTCGCTTAGGAAGCGCTATTTTCGTTGATTTCTGCCACTTATCTAAGCCATTCTAGGGACTCCGATAACTCCGGGCGAAAAGATACATTGCTTTGGGTGTGAAGGACATATTCGCGACAGCTATTACGAAAACTACACCTAAAATGGGCTAGATTCGGTATTTAGCGTTTTGGCTGAGTCTTTTCTGCCAAGAGGGGGTGGTCAATAGGCCATTAGGCCACTAATTTGTGCCACGAAAAGCGTTGTCGATCACACTCTTAGTTTAAGCGTAATATAGTTATATATTCCTACAGGAACTAAAGCTGGAAGGTGACGGGCGTAATGCGACCGTCGTTTCAGCTAGTTTCTTAATATATCAACACTTGCTACACGACAGCACTTCAAAGTCTTGGAATCCCAGAACTTGCTGGATATAGGACGATAATGCAGATTCTCCTGGTATAAGCGTTGCAGTAGGCTTTGCAATAGGTACCTACGGGTACTTACCTACCTACCTACGACCGTAGGTAAGTACCCGTAAGTGGTTTTAGCATTTTAACAAAAATACTTACTTGTACTTACTTACGAATTTATCTATTTACGGGTACCGGTAGGTAAAAATTTCGTTAAGGTTAAAATATAACGAATTAAATTTTTATTTTATTTTAATAATAATATTATTATTAAAAATGTATTAATTTACGTATTTATCGCTTTATAATATAAATTAAATAAAAACTGTTCTAAATTTTAAAATTCGGTTAAATTATTAATTTACTATATTTTATAAATTACACAAATTTACGTTAAATAAAAAATAATTTATAAAAGTTTTAAAGATAATTAAAAATTTTTTCGGAATATATATTAATATTACCGTTAATTTTATTTTTTCTTTAAAAGTCGAACGAAAAACAGTTTTTTCAAATTATCGCGTTATCGTATTATTTTAAAATTAAGCCGGGTTAAAAAAATAAAAAGGTTAAATTTTAAAAAGGTTACGGGTATTATAATTTTAAAAAATTACTTTTTTAATATTTTAATAACCGTAAATTAAAAAAACGAAACTTTTTTAAAAAATAATTAAAACGACGAAATTTATATTTAAAATTAAAACGAAATAAAGAATTAATACGAAAATTAATATAAAATTTAATACGTAATAAAATATATAACTTACCGTAATTTATAAAATTTAAAACGCGATTTAAGTTTATCCGTAATTCGGGAAAATAATTTTAATTATATTTTAATATCGGAAAATTAAAGTTTAATAATATTAATTAAAAATTTTTTTTTTCCGTTATTTAAAATTTAATTTCGGGTATTAAATTATTATTACGTAATTTAAAAAATTTAATTTAATAAATATAAAAATAATATAATTAATATTATAAAATTAATTAATAATAATATACGTATTAATTTACGTAATAATCGATTTACCGTTTACTATTATTTAACGAAAATTTTATAATTTTTATATTTTAACGAAAGTATTTTTTATTCGGTATATTTTAAAACGATATTAATATTATATAAGTAAAATATTTAATATATAAAAGTAATAACGTTCCATATATATAAGCGCCTTATACATATAAGCGCCTCGCTTTTTGGCACCTCGCAACAACAACTTAAATTACTTAACCACAACACATCAAATCAATCCTAATTAATCGAATACTTCTTTACTAACTGTATCTACAGCTTTTTTCCAAACGTGCACATCATATCAAAGCTTGTTGCAGATGCCATGTTGCCATTTCTTCCTGTCAACCCGCCTGCGACCGACCAGCCCTTAACGCGTCCAAGCTAATATTACCCCTATTTTGTACGACCCAAAACCGACCGACTAGATAATTATTCTCGACCGAATTCTTAATCCAAATACGCGAGCATTTCTTGTCCGGCTTTAATACGTTAAAGATATACGTCGGAGAACGTATTATACGATGCGTTAAAAGCGCGTTGGACATGTTGGGGGGTCCGTACGGGGCGTTTTACGGGGCGTCTTACGGGACGTCTCGCGGGGCATCTCGCGGAACGTATAGCAGGGCGTGTCGGACTTGAATTGGCAATAACTCGAAACCTACGCAATTATATGATTAAAACAAACGTTTCCTAAAAAAAGGAATAGTTTGCTATATAGGATAAACAAGGTCTTTTAACCAGCAGAAAGGTTATGGCAAGGAACTGTTACTAATGGCTGCTGAAGTTGGTCGGTTATGGGCGGGTTAGCAGAAAGGAATAGCAATATGGCGTCCGCAACAAGCTTTGATATAATGCGTGCACTTGTCCAGAAGCTGTAGATATGGTCGACGCAAGATAATACGATTAATTGGAATCAATTTGATGTGTTATAGTTGAATTATTTAGATTAATTATTGCAAGGTGCCAAAAAGTAAGGCGCTCATATATGTAAGGCGCTTATATATATAGGACGTTAGTTAAATTAAAATATAAATTAAATCGAAATTTACGATTAAATAATTAAAATAAAATTAATTAATATATAACATATAAAAAAATAAATAAAAAATAAAATTATTTTTTTAATATTAAATAATATAACGTCGAATTTATCCGAATTAAGTTTTAATAATTCGGGAAATTTTTCAGTTATAATATATATCGTATTATTAATTATTAAAGTTAATTTATTTTCGAATTTTTAAAAATAAAAGTAACGGTAAATTATATTATTTTATTATAATAAAGTAATTTATTCGTTTTCGTTTAATTTGTTTTTAAAAATAATTTTTTATTTTTCGTAAACGAACGTTTATAAAAAGTTATTATTTAAATTAAAAAATTTATAAAATAATTAATTTAAAACGTTAATAAATATTTTGATTCTATTAAAACGTAATTTAAATTTGATATTATATTAAGTTATAAATTATTTAAAATACTTATTTTATAAACGATTAAAAATAATTAATATAAAAATTAATATGTTATAAAAAATAAAATATATAATAAATTATTAATAATATCGGTAATATTCCGGTAAGTTTTATTTTAAATAATAAGGTCCGTTTCGGGGTATTTTTTATTTTAAATAATTTTATCGCGTTAAATTTTGGCGCGTTATATTTGTTAAGTATTTTTTACGATTTTTTTATTAAAATTTTCGCAAAAATTTTTTTAATTTCGTTTTCGTGTTTTAATAATATATTTATTATTTAAAAACGCATTTTTTATTTTACGACGTTTGTTAAAAAGTTAACCGTCGTTTTTTTCAGTAAACGTTATTATATTATTATAATAAAATATAAATTAATACGCAAATTAATATATATAAAAATATGTTATATTTATATTTTATAATAAATAAATACGTTACTGGTAAATTATAATTTATTAAATTAAAAATTTATTTTTACTTAATTATTAATATTAAAATAACGTATCAGACAAGCGAGCGAGCCGGACAAACGAGCGAGCCGTTTTTGGGCACTTTGCAACAATGCATCTCAATAACTTAACCACAACACATCAAATCAACTTAAATTAATCGAATGCTTGTTTGCTAACTATATCTCCAGCTTCTTTCCAAGTATGCATATTATATTAAAGCTTGTTACAGATGCCATGTTGCCATTTCTTCCTTTTAACCTGTCTGCGACCGACCACCCTTTAACGCGTTTAAGCTAATATTGCCCCCATTTCGTAAGAACTAAAGCCGACCGATTAGATAATTATTTTTGACCAAATCCTTAATCCAGATACGCGAGCATTTCTTGTCCGGCTTTAATACGTTAAAGATATACGTCGGAGAACGTGTTATAGGACGTGTTGAAAGCGCGTTGGGAGCGAGTTAGAGGGCATGTTGGGGGGTCCGTGCGGGGCATCTTGCGGGGCGTATGGCAAGGCGTGTTGGACTTGATTTTGCAATAACTCGAGACCTGCGTGATTATACGATTAAAACAGACGTTTTTTAGAAAGATGAATATTTGTTATATAGGATGAACAAGTTCTTTTGGCCAGCAGAAAGGTTGTGGCAAAGAATTGCTGCTAACAGCTGCTGAAGTTGGGCGGTTGCGGGCGGGTTGGCAGGAGGAAATGGCAATATGGCGTCCGTAATAAGCCTTGATATAATGTGCATACTTGGAAAGAAGCTGGAGATATAGTTAGCAAACAAGTATTCGATTGATTTGAGTTGATTTGATGTGTTGTGGTTGAGTTATTGAGATGCATTGTTGTAGAGTGCCCAAAAACGGCTCGCTCGCTTGTCCGGCTCGCTTGCTTGTCTGATACGTTATATATTGTATAATTAATAAGATTTAAATACGAAAAAATTATTTAAATATTTCGAAATTTTATCGAAATAAACGAAATTTTCGAATTTTTTAATTTATATTTAAATTTATTTTATATTAATTATAAATAATAAAATTAATATCGTTTAATTAATAGGATAAAAAATATAAAAAAATTAAATATATATTTTATTATTTAATAAAAATATAAAAAAGAAAATTAATATTTAATTAAAAATTTAAAAAAAGAAAAAAATATATATATATAAATTTATTAATTTAATAAAAAGTTTTGCGGTTAAATTTTAGTTTTTTTTATAAAATATTATTTAAAAAAAATTAAATTTAACGTGCCACACCACCGAACGGCGCAAACCACCGAGCGGCGCACTTCTTGACAGTCCGCAACAATCAATCCAAATAACTCAACCACAACACCTTAAATCAACTCAAATCAATTAAATGCTTTTTTGCCAACTGTATCTACAGCTTCTCGACAGGTGCACGCATTATATCAAGGCTTGTTGCGGACGCCGTATTGCCATTCCTTTCTGCCAACTTATATACGACCGACTAACTTTAACAGCTATTAGCAGCAATTCTTTGCCACAACCTTCCTGCTGGCTAAAAGAACTTGTTCATCCTATATAGCAAGTATTCATCTTCCTAGAAAACGTCTATTCTAATCGTATAATTGCGTAGGTTTCGAGTTATTGCGAAATCAAGCCCGATACGCCCTGCCATACGCCCTGCCACACGCCCCGCGAAACGCCCCGCACGGACCCCCCGTACTCCTAACGCGCTTCTAACACGTTCCCAAATACGTCCTATAACACGTTCTCCGCCGTATATCTTCAACGTATTAAAGCCGGACAAGAAATGCTCGGGTATTTGGGTTCAGGATTCGGTTGAGAATAGTTATCTAGTTGATCGGCTTTGGGTCGCACGAAATGGGGGTAATATTAGCTTAGACGCGTTAGAAGGTAGTCGGTTGCGGGCAGATTCGGGGGAAGTAATGGCAATATGGCGTCCGCAACAAGCCTTGATATGATGCGCGCACTCGTCGAGAAGCTGTAGATATAGTTGGCAAAGAAGCATTCAATTGATTTGAGTTGATTTAAGGTGTTGTGGTTGAGTTATTGAGATTGATCGTTGCGAACTGTTAAGAAGTGCGCCGTTCGGTGGTGTGGTACGTTATATAAATATAAATCTTTTTAATAAAATAAAAATCCGTCGGATAAATATTAATTTTTTTCGTATAAATCGTATATAAATTATTTTTAATAAATAATAGAATTAATTTATTTTTTACCGTTTTTTATAAAACTTTTAACGTTAACTATTAAATTTAAAATTTTTATTCGAATTATTATTTTGTAAAATTTTACGTATTATAAACTTAAAACGGTATTTCGGTATTAATAAAAAATCTTTTAAGTTTTTTAATTTTTCGTAATATAATAATTTTTAAATTAATTTCGTATTAATTAAGAAAAATATTATTTATTATTAAATTTAAAATAATATCATTAAGTTTATTTTATAATTTTTATTTTTTATAATTAATAATTTTATATATTTTATTTAATAATTTGCTTTTAGTAAAAAAATTTTTATTTTAAAATAAAAAATTTTAATAATTATTTCCGGAACGGTTTTATACCCGTATTAATATACGGTAAATAAAACTTTTTAATAATAATTTATATTATTTTAATTTTTATAATAAATATTTCGTTATTTAAAAAATTAAATATTGGGTTAAAATTAAAATTAAGATTAAAAATAATAAATTAATTTATAAATTACGTAACGTCCCATACATATGAGCGCCTTACATATATAAGCGCTACGCTTTTTGGCACCTCGCAACAATTAATCCAAATAACTTAACAATAACATATCGCATTGATTAAAATCAATTAAATTCTTCTTCGCTAGACGTATTTACAACTTCTTTACAAGTACGCGCATTATGTCCGGGCTTGCCGCAGACGTTATATTTCCGTTCCTTCGTTTTAACCTTTTTGCGATAACCTTCCCTAGCTGCTGTTGGCTGCATTTTTTTCACCACCCCCTTTTTTTTGGGCCAGAAGAGCTTATTTCTTTTGTATAGTAAGTATTCTTCCTTTTTGAAAACGTTTGTTTTTAGTCCTGCGACGTTTGCTTAAAATATGATTCGTTTCGCGCAATTGGACGTTTTCTTTCCGGAAAAAAGCAGCTTTATACAATAGCAATATATAACCTTTTATTACAAGTTTAGCCGATTAAAGTATTTTTGTTAACGAGCTACCCTAATAATTTTTAATCTTTCTTTGTAAATATCGTCCTTATTTTGTTACTTTACGAATATTTTTAAGGGTTTTCGCGGAAAGTAAAATGGAACCGGCGGAAGTTAGCGGGGAGACGGTCGGCGTAGGCATAATTGGAGGAATTTCTAATTCGGAAAAAACGTTATTAGGATCGAATGGAATAAGACCAGTTTTTACGAATCCAGATTTGATATTATCGGACGTTATGGTAGCTTGGAACGCGTCGTAAAAGCCGGCAAGAAAATCTTCTTTAGTAATGTAAGTATAATAGCGTCGCATTAAGTTTTTGATATACCGCGAATAAACGTATTTCAAAATAGAAAAACAAGATATATTAAAAAATTAAAGCCGATACGAAAAATGCGCGGGTATATAAAACGTAATAATATTATTATTAGCGCAGTATTTTTCGAATTTTATCGAATGGTAACTTTTATGGCCGTCGAGGATAAAAAAACGTTTCGAACCTTTCGTACGTATCCGAATATGTTTATTAAAATGCTGAATCTATTCGAAATTTAATTTATTTGTTATTTAACTATTATTACTTAATACGATTTTTTAATCGGCTGCTAGCAGTAAGTTATCACGGTATTAAGATTTAAGATAATTTTTTCTCGTTATAATAATAAATAACGGTATAATTTAATTTTAGGAATTAATAGCTTAAATAATTATAATTTATTCTTTATTTCTTTATTACGTTTATTTAGGTTTTTTACGTTTTTCGGTACTAGTAATTACTATGCCCGTTATTATAAGAAGCCTTATTAAAAATTCAGTCTCGTCGAAGTTGTAAATATCCTTTTCTGCGATGCCGTATTTTGCGATTGTAGCCCGAATAAGTTCGAATTATTTGCGAAATGCTTTTGGATTTTCGGATAAAATCCGTTAATAATCGATTTTCCGATTTAAACGCGTTTGGAATTTTTTTTGCCGTTTAACAAAGTTCGACGCCCAATTAATTTTAACGCGTTTTGTAACGCGCTAGGCCAGTAATATATTAGCTATATTTTTAATATGCTAAAGCCGGATAAGAAACGTTTGCATATTTAGGTTAAGGATTCGGTCGATAATCGATTTTTTTTCGGTCGGCGTCAATTTCTACAAAGGAGGAATAATATCGGCTCGGGCGCGTTTGCTTTTAAAACGGTATGTTAAGGTAAAAGATAAAACTTTATAAATAAAACCAAGTTTTTTGTAACTAAGTTTCGGCTTTCGTTTTTTAACCTAAATGGCTAAATTTATTTTCGCTTTTTTTATAAGGCGTTCTATATTGTAGTTGTTAAGAAATGGGCAATTGAAGATAGGTAGTTAGAATATGTTAAAAAGCGTGGCGCTTATATATATAAGGCGCTTATATATGTAGGTCGTTATTATTATAAGAAATTAACGTTTTTATATAATATCGCGTAATAAATTATATAATAAAAACGTACTTTTTTTAAAAAAAGAAAATATTTTAACTATATAAATTTTAAAAAGTTATAAATTAAATAAAATAAAAAAATTTTTATTTAAAATTTTTATAAAAAAATAAACGTTATAAATAAAACTTAAATTATTAATAATCCGTTTCTTAAATACTTTTATATTATTTAAAAATATTTATTTATTTTAATTATATTTTTATATATTTATATATATTAATTTTAAAATTTTAAAGTAATAATTATATACGGTTATTTTTATAATTAAATTAATAATATAATTTTAATTATTATTTTTAAGTGATAATAAAATAATATTATTTTTTATTAATTTGGTTAATTATAATATTAATAACAAAAAAATTATTAAGTTAAATTTAATGAAAAAAAAAGTTTTTAAAATAAAATTTTTTTTATAATTAATAAATATTATTATATAAAAAAAAAATAAAGGTCAATATAAAACTTAAAAATAATCGAACGTTAAAAACGAATCCGAAAATAATTATTTTTTAATAAAATAAATTATAAAAAAATAAATAATAATAACGTCTTACACATATAAGCGAGCCGCTTTTTGGCACTTCCCAGCAATGCACTCAAATAACTCAACCACAACACCTTAAATCAAGTCAAATCAATCGAATGTTTCTTTGCTAACTGCGTCTATAGCTTCTCGACGAGTGTACGCATTATATCAAGGTTTGTTGCGGACGCCATATTGCCATTCCTTCCTGCCAACCCGCCCGCAACCGATTAACTTCAGCAGCTGTTAGTAGCAATTCTTTGTCATAACCTTTTTGCTGGCTAGAAGAACTTGTTTATCCTATATAGCAAGTATTTATCTTTCTGGGAAACGTTTGTTCTAATCGTATAATTGCGTAGGTTTCGAGTTATTGCAAAATCAAGTCCAACACGTCCTGCCATACGCCCCGCGAGACGCCCCGCGAGACGCCCTACGAAACGCCCCGCACGGACCCCCAACACGCCCTCCAACGCGCTTCCAATGCGTCCTATAACAGGTTCTCCGCCGTATATCTTCAATGTCTTAAAGCCGCACAAGAAATGCTCGCGTATTTGAGTTAAGGATTCGGTCGAGAATAGTTATCCAGTCGGTCGGCTTTGGCTCATACGAAATGGGCGTAATATTGGCTTGGATAAGGTAGGAGTTAGACGGTCGCGGGCGGGTTGGCAGGAAGGAATGGCAATATAGCGTCCGCAACAAACCTTGATATGATGCGTGCACTCGTCGAGAAGCTATAGACGCAGTTAGCAAAGAAATATTCGATTGATTTGACTTGATTTGAGGTGTTGTAGTTGAGTTATTTGAGTGCATTGCTGGGAAGTGCCGAAAAGCGGCTCGCTTATATGTGTGGCTCGCTTATATGCGTGGGACGTTATATTAAATAACGAATTAAATAATAAAAATAATAAAAAAATTATATTTTTAATTATTTAATAAATAAATTTAAAATTTTATAACGATAAATAAAATAAAACCGAATTATTATTACGATTCGGTATTTTAATATATTATATTTATAAAACGGAAAATAACGAAAAATTTAAAAAATAATTTATATAATAATAATAATTTTAAGTTAAAATTATCTTTTATAACGTTATGAATATAGTATTTTTTTAAAAAATTTTCGTTTTTAATTGAAAATTTTAATATTAAACTAATTAATTTTAAAATATAATATTAAATTCGGATTAATTAATAATAATTTATAAATATTATTACGAAATCTGGATATATTCGAAATTAAGTAAAAATAATAATAAAATTATTATTTTAAAAAATATATGCAAGGTCGAATAGGTTCAAGCCTTATTTTCCAGGCTGAGCCAAATATACAGAAAATTATTACACGATGTAATTTGTACGATAGATATTATACCCAGTACCTTCGAACACGATGATTAATTAATGGTTTTTACGGTTAAGATAGATTGATACCTTAGTCCCATAGAGCCTTACTTTGAAGCCGATTGATACGTAATTGCCGATAAGCTTCGACCCTGGTGAACCTTATGCCTGCTGGCTGGTTCGGCAGGGTTAGACAATATGATTTAGGAGATGTTAAGCTTTATGCGGTAAACCTTAAGGATAAACCTTAACGGTAAACCTTAAAAATAAACCTTAAAGGCAAACCTTAACGGTAAACCTTAAAGATAAACCTTAAAGATAAACC
>QJNY01000424.1:0-71518 GCA_004155945.1 Monosporascus sp. mg162 | reverse complement strand
CCCCCCCCCCCCCCCCCCCCCCCCCCCCCCCCCCCCCCCCCCCCCCCCCCCCCCGCGCGGGTGCTTGCACCGGCTTGCATCCTCGCGCAAAGACGAGATGTGTTCTCCCTTTTCCCATGTCTGGTAACCCTGCCTGTTGGTATGTACTATTCGAGTTGCTTTTATTGTCCGAAAAAAAAAGGGGCGGGTGGGCGGTTACGATTTCCAGTTCCTCTCTCCCTTGCGAATATCTCATCAATTCAGGTTGCGCCCCGACGGAAGACTAATCTACTCCACTCCCGCACGACTTGGACACCGGGGCGTGCCGAGAACAGAACACGGCTCGCAACCCATCTCTCCATCGATAGGGTATTGGTTGGCGCTCGTTGGATGATGATGATGATGATGATGCGCGGTTGTGTTGCGCCGCCTCCTGTGCACAGCAGATGACGAGATAAGCATTTTGCCTGCCGCAGACTGACTGGGGGGTTGGGCAGGATTGACCAGTCGGGAAATTCTTTCTCTCCTTTTCCTTTGGGAACTATTCCCCTCTACGGGAATTTTATTATTGGTCGCATATCCCCCTTCCTTGGCAGATGCGACCACCCTTTCTGGAATAATGTCACGTCGGGATTGGTTAATAGTAGAAATGGGCTCGGTGATTCTGTGCCGTACTTCTTTTCTTCCTATGTTTGGGTGGTTGTCGTTTCTCCTGGCGACAGATGTATGTAAGAAATACCTACTTTGGTAGTCATGTCTGACTAATCTCGATGTGCTTTTCCTGCTCTCGTCATCATATGTCTTAGCACACGATTCTCTCACGGATCACCCACCGATGGATGCATCCCGCTGTGTCGTATATGCCCCCGTGGTTCCGTCATCGGCCGTCACGGGCCTTCCTATCCTTGGGGTCCAGGTTCATACCTTCGCTTACATACCAACCTTCATGTATACATACCTGCACACAGAGCTGCACCTAGGATAGGATCGGTTAATGCTTTGGGCAAGTTCGCAGGCGCGGCTCGTGGCCAAACCCGCGGCCGGGAAGCACGGTTGACAGGTTTGCTCCGGATCGGGAGCCCGCGTTCGGTACCGCGCCGCGCCGCGCCGTACTCTATGCATGTGGCGAGGTAAGGCAGGGGGTGCGGATGGAGGCAGGGGAGAGGGAGATCCCATCCCGACCGTCGGCCCGGGCAGGGGCAAATCGCATGCCGTCCTTCCCGCACCCATTCATTATACAGGAAGACCCCTTACATCCACACCTGCGTATCTCCTACCCAGTATTAAATAGTTTTATCCCCCATAGGCAATAAGTGGTGGGGCGCAGGAAAGGGGGGATAGCAGAAAACAGAGAAAATTAGGGAGGACTGGGGGGGGCGGGGGGGGGATATGGAGAAGAAGCCACAGCGGCGGCGCAGCAGCATCGGTGATGGCCCGAGGGCCTGCGTTGATCATAGCTTTCAGGCTGTTCCTGTCCTTGTTGCTGATAGTGTGCATGTGCGTGTGCATACATACGCTGACACATACGTACATATATACATGCATGGTATGCTCTTTTGCAATACATAGGTTGATGCACGAAGCAGGTGTACGAAGGTAAGCATTTCAGATTACATTGCGTACTGACGTGTGTGTGTGTGCTTATGCTAAGTTACCTCGTACATAAGTAACCTATATCAGCAGTCTGCTAAGCATGTAATGACAATAATATCCTTCATAAGGTTTACGGACCCTTGTGACTTTTTTATTCCAATTTGTTTTCCCCTTCCCACCGGCCCCCTTAAGACGTCTCTGATATAGCCCTGCGTGGTGGAGGCGCCGGCGGAATTATAGACCTTTGTTATCTGTTATAACAACAAAAACGAAGCTTTGGCCATCTTCTCTGCCCAAAAAGGTGACTCGAAGGAGGAAAGGGAAAGCTTTGTCTCCCTTATCAAGTGCCCATTCGTCATTTCAAGCTAATGAGCCGTTGAATACGGGAACCGGGGGGGGCTACAGTTGGTACGGTCGCAATGTTTATATTACTTAAGAGCTCTTTGTTATAGGGGCGAGCTCCAGTGGATTTCTTACGTATCGTGGCAAATCCGCGCCTTAAGCTTCGACTCTCGCTTTCCAATGTTTTCTCCCCGCCTCCGTGCTTTCATCCCTTCCTTTTTCACCCGCTAACCGACGACCGCAATCGGTTCCAGTTCCGTTCCTCATGCTGGCTGTTGTTTAGTCATTCGCCTCCTCCTTCTCTGACCCATTTCCTCGCCTACAGTCCCCTGGAAAACGCGTTCAAGGGACTGGGCATCGACGCGCACGACCACCCTTCCATGAAGCCAACCCAGTGCCTCTCCCACTCTCCTGACCACGCAGGCGAAAACGCGTTACCCGACGCTCTAGGGGAGCGCCGGGGTCGAAAACTCGGAGTTCCCCGCATGGTACGACACCATATGCGGGTTTGCAGCCACGCTCGGGATGCGAGTTTCGGGGCGTTAACCTCCCCGCTTGGGAGGTATCTCTCAGCGTCAACAGCATAACCGCGAAGCCAGACTGAAGACAATCGCCTTGAACCGCCGTCTCTGAACGAGAAGCTCGAATCGTAAAGCCTTCCGTGAGCTACCATAGCCAGCAAAAGGGATACGAAACAACACGGCAGGATCTAATGTGACAAGTGAGTTCGAGAGCTCGGGGAGCCCGAGATGATCGAACCCGAGATGGATGCCTAGGCCCAACTGAACAGAACCCTCCGAAATCAAGCAGCGTGTATAATGCTGGAATCCTGGACGCCTATAACCATGCCAAAGGGCCGGGGAACTGGCCAAGATACAAAATATAATACACGAAGGAAAAACATGGATACACTATATTGTACATGGTATCTTCGGCATGACGTATGAGGGCAAACGGCATGGTGCGTACAAATACAACCCTTCTATGCGTGAGATAGGAGGGCATCAAAGATGCGGGCAACGTTCGGCTGCCCGAGGCAGCGTGGTGCAGCAGCCAGAAGTACCATCGAATCAAGTTATCGAATCCGAATGTTTGGCTCCCCATAACCCACGATCCTCATGGTCCTCGCGAAGTGTCCGGTTTATCGATTAGGCCGCCAATATCGACGCGACTACCTCTGTCTTCCCGGGGCCAGGCAGGGTCAGACGGTAACCCCATCGGAGGCTGATTCCGGATTGGTGGTAATTGAAACTCTGTCGGAGGGTGCGCTCTGGTAGCGGGAAGTTCGCTTCTTGGGATATGATATGTTCCACAGGGGTGCTCCCCTCGGACCGCGGTCGATGCGGCGTAGGAGGGGATATTCGGGCTTACACCCGGGCTGGGGCCTGGCATGATGGTTGCCGGAGTGTCGGGCTGCCTAGGGCTGAAGACGCTTTCAAGAGGCGACTCCCCGAACCGTTGCCGCGCGGGGCCGAATGACGCCGAGACAGGCGTCAGCTGTGTGAACGGCTGGGGTGGGGTGGAATACCACCATTCCCTATTGTGTGGTGACGGGGGCGGATGGGGAAATGGTTGTGGACGCGGAGTTAACAAGATGACGACAAAGTAAATAGAATCTTCCTTCGCCAGCCCGATACGGAGAGGAAGCGACCGCTGTTGCCCATCCGGAGTAGCAAAAGTCAAAACGTCATAACGATCGAGCTGGAACCTCGAAACGGATTCCTGGCTGAAGGGCAGGCCCTGTATAACCCTTTCTGTCTCCTGCTTTCCATAAATCGGAGGCAGATAATTCGGCTCTATTCTTCCTTGCTCTTCTTGCAATGCCCTTTGAAGTGCCAAAACTCTATCACGCTCCCCCGGATTCACAACCTCCACCAACCTCCGGCCCATGATCGCTTGGGAACCAACAGCTTCAACAAAGGAGCTCGATGCCTTCGCGAATTCCAGATCGGTCGTTAAGAATGCTACTGGCTCCACAGCGCGCTGTGGTATTGACAGCGGAGGTGGGAAGATGTTCGCGTCAACGGCCGATCCGCGCTCAATGTACCTTGAAGCTACGGGTTCGTTCGGGTACGATTTCAAGACTCTATAAGATTGACTCCTCCTAAGAGGGTCGTCGAGCGGCACTGCTGCTACGGCGCCTGGGGAAATCAGGGACACCGGACGTCGCATCGTTGGCTCTGCTGGGTGAGAAAACCTTGCAGTATCGAATCCTCGATGGCTGTCGTCACGTAATCGGGGTCGGCCGCGCTTTTTATGTTGAACATCAACACAAGCGTCCTCTTTGCCATTGCTCATGCATCGAGAGCAGGGCCGCTGAGCTATATGAATATCCCGAGTCAGCACGTTGCGATGCCACGGAAAAATCAGCAAGATGTGCAGCGATCATTTCGAAAGGGGTGCCCCAGACCGCCGAAGCGACCTAGCTAGAATAGCTGCAGCACCCACAGCCGTGCAGTCAGAAACTCTTATTACTGTCGACTGGATCGGTCATTGCCCGGCATCAGCCCAGGCTACCGTAGAGGCCTCGGTTAAATACGTAATACGTCGAATAGCAGCAACGCTTTTCTGAGGAATCATCGCCTGCCATATTGATGGACCTTGAGATATCGACTGTGCCCAACCCTAACTAGCACCTGGCATCTAGCGTTTGGGTATCCTTCACTCGAATTCCGAATAGTGCTAGAGACCCAATTCTGGCCGGGGCCAGGGGCAATTCCACGAAATGGTAACACCGGCTTCTGACGGAGTACCCGAGGTTACCACTTTTCCGGTCTAGCCACTCGGTAACGTCGCCGGGAATAATGGTGCGGTTATCCAAGTGTCTTTGGACACCGGCAGCGCGCAAACACTCCAGGAACGAAGACTGAATAGAGATTAGGAGATTACGATACATACCATCACATCTGTTCGAAGTTAGCAAACCAAGCCACGTCATGCCAGGGGGTCGAGGGTGTTCTACCTCAGATGAGCCTTTTTACAGGGAACGCATGCCGAGGCAACATGGCCTTTCGGTTTTCGAGACTTAGGCGAGGTGTACGGCAGATTCTCCTGAACCTGCGGATTTCCCGCCACGCCGTACGGCGGAGATACCTGGCTAGACCCGGCGGCTGGCGGAAGTTGATATTGAGGTTGAGGAGCGATCTGCTCTACCGGTTGTTGGAAAGCAAATGGCCGCCCGATGACATCCTCATGCCGACCATATGAATAGGGTGGCGCTTCTGCCGGGGGAAGCGGTCGGACCCCGCCTGCTGGTGATGGAGGGGGCAAGGAGGACTGCGGAAGCGGCACTCGATAGTCAACTCCCGGGACTGCTGTGCTCGTGCGATACACGTCATGGCTAACAGGCTGGAAACCCCCTTGGCCTCTGTCACCGGCCTCTTGTCTTGGCTTCAATGGGAGTGGTGGAGACCCTGACATGGGCGGAGACGGGTAGGCTCGCGTGTGAGCAGTGCAGTCCGTGTCTGCTCTGCCCCAAGTCAGGTCCAGGGAGAAAGGCGCCAGATCGGATATGCCTCGGCGCTGGCCGAGTGGAACGTACGTCTTATCGAAAATATGTCTTTGGGTTTGCATGGATGCAACTCGAGGGAAACACACGGCGGACTTGTTGGTGCCTACAAATTCTCGCGCCTGCTTGCGGGCTGATACCTAGTCGCGCAGGGGAGAGGAACGTTCAGTGATAAGAATGATCGCGCTTAAAGGGGCACGCTGAAGCCCATCGACGGGATCAGGGCGACCAAGGGGGGTGGTTAGTCCGTCGGCTTCGATTTCGGACCAAACTCGCCTCCTGCTATCCGTCACCGTCGCCCTCTCACGCTCACGCTAGGCTTGAGGGGATTCCGGAGGACAAGGAGGCTATCTTCGGCGGTGATTAACGAGTCTCGCAAGGCGTCCCTTACATGAACCATCAAAGAGCGGCAAGAGGCACGTCAAACGTTGATGATTTCTGCCAGTTATGAAAGAGGGTGAGGTTATATCCACCGTCGGACAAGATGGTCATCTGTGACACTGGCTTAGAGAAGGCCAAGAATCCGGTAGGACGGTCTGCGGCGTTGCTCGTGTAAACCCAGGAAATGGCGACGACGACAAAGAGCTGCAGACAACCGATATAAGACCTCGAGTGGTACGGCTAGGATGCGACCCTCTTCCTAATGGTCAGTCGGTTTTGGGAAGCCTTGGAGACCTGAAATGGCGTGGCCTCGGTTGGAGCTCGACGTTGGCGACAGTTGCTTCGGGTTCTACTGAATGGGTAAGCTCGACCACGACGAAGCCTACCTGTGTCATCAAGATAGATCGAAGGAGCTTTCGTGTGACCATCGACTTTTAATATTAGCGGTTTGGAACAATTGAGTATTGACAAGGATGATGCGTGCTCGGACTGTACACCACCGCTAAACTGCACAGACGCCGGGGGGCCCGCTAGCCTAGGCGGTTCGGTTCATTGCTGGCTGGCGCCACTAACAACCGCGTTGGCACGGGCGCTTGGTAATGACTGGGGGCAAGAGATGGACCGGGTAGCCATGCGAGAACTGGGTGTCGCCAAGGTAGGGGTACTGATGAAAGGGTGGTGATGAGGAGTACATAGCGAGTTACATACATACAGTGAATGCTACTCAAAAGGTGATAGCACTTGGGATTAAGGATAGCTCTGTGCGGCTAACTTATTCAACATGGGGTATTAAATGCACGAACCTTGTCTGTTCAGGACCACCAGGTGGGTTTTGGCATGTATAATATACCTGACCCCGGTCCTCCCAGGGCACTATGTACTCAAGAATGTATGCAGATGTAGGTAATAAGCAAGGCAGGGGGACGAGGATGTTAATCAAGGCTAGACATGCCATGGACGCCAGGACTAAAACCGGAACTATATGTCACGACCCTATGGCGACGACGACATCAGACCATCGGTAGGCTCTAACATCACCGCCTCAGGCTTGGGCGTACTATGTCATCTCACCCTGCCCTGTCCTGACAGCCTCCAATAGATTCGCCGGGATGGTTTTGCGACCATGTCTGGGGAGCCGAGATACCGAAAAACGCGCAACGAAATAACGACACAGTCATAATGAGACAGGCCTCATGTTAGAAACCTCAAGGAGCTCTCCCTCATTGGAGAGGCGCCTACTCCAGGGGGGGGATACCTGGCTTTGGAGGGGGGTGTAATCTGACGGCCCTTGGGGGTGTGCATTATCTGATTCTCCGGAGACTCTACTCATAGTTAAGGTCGTCTGGGCAGGTAAGGGGAGACGAGTCCTGAGTGGCGGAAACGGACTGAGCTTTCCATGCATTAGCTTGACGAGACTATACGTCTAAGTGAGCACTGCTATTGCACTACAAGTCCCGTAATCGACTTCTAACATGAGAACGCGCGGTGACGCACGTCAACCTCAAACATGGAAAAGCGCCTGCAGACCGCCTACCATTGACTGACTGCAAGACGTGGCCGAATCTAGGTGTTTTGGCATGTCGTTTTCGTCTTTGATGTGCTTGGATAGAGGAGCGAATCAAAGTGTTTTCCGGAGAAATTGAGGACCATCTTGTCACACACACAATGTGTGAGGTTGCCCACCACATGAGGCAATGTGTATGGGAATATAATCCCTCAAAGCGGCCGCTTGCCTTTCGTAGTTTCTTCGAGCTACCTAGACTTCACCTCTAGGTGGACTCTATTAGAGTCGAGAGCCGAGAGGCAGATGTAAATGGGAGGGGGAAATAGACTTTATGTCCATGGAATTACGACATCCCTCTGCTTAGGTACATCTATCCGTCTACATACTCGGTAACTGAATTAACCCAAGCGGGTTACTGCATAACGTTACGTGGTCCTTTCTTCGGTCGGCCGAGATTATTTTAAGTTAGAACATGCCTTCATATGTAGGTCATTGGTCAGGTTCCGCAGGTCGGGTTACACTGGTTTCAGATCTCTTAAGTCTGGTAAACTGGTAACTTTTCATCTGAAGGGCCATTGTGCCCTGGCGCTGGGCTCGGCTATCCAGAGTCTGGATCCCGCCATCCTTACCCGTTCGGTTGTCAAATCAATCTGTGAGTCCGAGGGTCAATCCATCTCGGAGTTATCTGCAGCAATCTACATGGTACTATGAAGGACGGCCGTGCACTCTTGAGGCTCAAATTAGACCCAATTTGACTTCTACCTGCAGATATACCTTATCTGTTATAGGTACTTGACATAGGCCGGCCGAGCTAACGTTTCTCGCCGGTAGATGTGTATGTGGCTTTGTAACGGCCTGCCCCAAGATATTACAGGACGGTTACCAAGATATCAAGCCGGCCCCACCTTGTCCACGTCCCGCAGCTAACTGAGACCGAGCGTTTGGAAAGCCATCGAGGTAGTATTTGGTTTTCCGTGATGTGTATTACATATCCCGAGAGCCTCATTTCTGGTTGAGCCTAGATAGTAACAAACTTTGAGAATCGGAAGTGGAATGTCAGCCAGATGTACACACCCCGAGTTATGTTAGCTCTATGCCACACTTATCCCAGGCGACCCCGAAAAGTTCGTACTATACAGAGCCGCATATATGCATACCCCTGTAAATCTTTGCATGCGCCTTCTAGAGGGCGCCCGAAAACATTAAGCCTAATTTAGAGCTCATGGAAGTATATGTGTACAATCATGCCCTTCGAGACCACCCCAGTTCGTCGAAGCAGTAGAGCCTGCCCTGACTCAATGTCGAAGTATAACTGTAGGGAATGTATATACCAGTGACTCGGCTAGGCCCTACTGCCGAGGTAAGGTGTGGTGCACCCGCTAACCCGACGTAATAAACCTTGCGGTTGCGGCCGATCCAAGACTTGTTGGTCTAGGAGCGTGATGTCGCGAATATGAATTGATTATGATCCGGGCGTGCCAGCCGCATTCTACGTATCACAAAAAGGAAAGAAAAACAAGATTTGGTTACAGAGGAACACGAGCTACTTAGGTAACTAGATGTGACCGTATCGCCCTAGCCCGGGGCGCGTTGCCTTCGTATGTACATCGCTGAAGACAAAGTTCTGACTTATTCAGGGTCAACGGCGGGGCACATGCCTATTAGACGAAGGGCAGGCTTTAAAAATATGCCTTGCAAAAGAATTAGCCCGAATTCCAGGTCCATTGTGGTAGGCTCATTCCTACTCCTGTCGTGGCTTAATAACTCGTCTCTTTGGACCCGTTCACTTATAGGTCCACAAAGGCGGTACGGTTAAGCCTGGCTATAGCGATCCTCTTGGAACGGCTACCTCTTTATAACGATATCGAACAGGTATTCTTTTCCCCGTATTGTACGAGGATAACTTCTCTACTGCGATGTATGAAATGGCTTCCGCTTACTAACCCGTATGCATCGTTATGATAGGGTCAAATTTAAACGCTTTGTGAAATATATATACATAAACGAAATCGGTAACCAGGGCGGAAAGTATAACACAGATTGTCTAAAACGTTAGCTAGACAAAGGCCAATTGGGAAATAATTGAAGCGCCCCACCCCTTCCTATAAGAATACCTCTTCATAACGATATCAAAATGGTGAATTTTCAATATTGCTATGTCCAGGTTTTACTCCACCGACATGATTCGGACAATCAATAGGCGGATGTAATGTATTGTACCTGCCGTAATGGGTGGTTTCACAAAAGAGGGGGCCACCCGGCTACGAAATTGTGTTGCGCAGGGTTGGCGTATTACATTCTAGATTAGCTACTTGTTTCTCTTTCAAGGTCCTCTATTTGTGAGATATGTATTGAGGAATGTGACATTTTTCATCTTGAGCGTCAACGATGTACGATATGCTACGAGCGTTAGCCCAGTCCTATCGGGCTGAGCTGCGCATCTCCAAGGATAGCTCCTTGGTCCCACAGGCTGTCCATTCTGCCGGTGCCGCTAAGAGCTAATGCAACCCTGACAGTACGCAAGGAATAGCGGCCACACTCTCAATCGACTCGAGCTATGATGGTGCTTCAACAAATCTCTATACATACTCCTATACTTACAAAGCTAGATGAACAGTCTTCATAACGGCTAAGCCTCAAGGCACAGCATTCGACATAGTAATCCACTAAGTGAGAGTGTGGGAATTTGCCTAGACAAAAGTGTCCGAGATTCGTCAGAAGCTTGGTAGACTCGACGATATTCGGTATGTTTTTACGCTACCGGGGCAGGTCGGCTGGACTCAACAATATGGCCGGTGGGCATACAGGGGAGGTAAGACTCCCAAGCCCTGACAATGCTGACGCTGTCCACTTAACCGTAAGAGTACGAAGTAAAAGAACAGCGACGATTTACACGCGAAACGACGTAATATGACTTCGGGCGGGTGTCGTAGCTTCACCGGCCGTGGTTGGCGTCCCTTTACCCCGCGTTCACGCTGATATGCACAACCTATATAATTCACGCTCGGATCCCCAAACGGCATGCTCAGGTACCTCGTCACCTACCTAAACCGAAGAAGGTGTCCTAGCTGAAATTCATAGCCGTTGCTTCAGATTTCGCATAGTAGTGATAAGCTACCTTGCTGCGAAATTGTAGCATTCCGTCAAGCTCCATTCTTCTCATGCATAAAAAACAAAATATCTCCGAGGCGTGGGGATGCTACCTATATGCGTCCTTCGAGCTGAATGCAGGTTATCTAACAAATGCCATTGGTCGGGCCACGATTATTACGGTCGATATGATGTGCTAGATCCACTTACGTAGGCAAGATCGGTTGCCCTGCATGCTGACCAGGTTATCCGCGGCTGCTTCCGTTCGGATGCTATATCCCTCCCTATTCGCCGACAAAAAAAGAAAGCTTCAAGCTTTTTGTGCCCTCCCTCCGGGAAGTATAATAGGTACGTAAGTCTGCAGGCCGGCCAGTGACTTAGATTTGGAGAAGAGGAACTAGATCCGAATCGCCAACCCAAATCCGGCGGGCTGCCTGCATTCTCCATGAGCAACTTTCATATACCTCAACCTTGCCGCTTTCAAGCAGATGATGAACGGCGTTCGAGTCGCTTACCCCTCGCAAAGTACCATTACAGTAATATAGTACTGCTAGATCGAGATACGCCGCTGCGAGGTTCCCCCCATGAAGGAGCGGTTCGATATTTGGGGGTCCGACATTATCACGGCTACTGCTCAGCGGACTTGGTCAGACCGAATCCAGTAGCGAATGGGCTGCGGAATCCCGTCCAGATATGAATTTTACTAGACAAGCACTGCAAGCAATGTTGTTACTTAGGTACACTAGGAGACTGACTCATCGGGGACTCGGAGATTTTCTCTTTAGAGCCCGTCAACCCACTCTAAGGTATAGAGCCACAAGTGTCATCTAATTGGTGGAGTTAACTTGTCCCGCCAGGCGCGGGATGTCTCGGAATTGGTGGTAGCCGTGGAATTGAACCGTCTTACACGGTAGAAAGTTCGCGCCCACTACCATGGTATTCTCGTTACATCTGCGTTCCAGCAATCCTCTATATACGCAGCTCTTTTCTGACATCCTTGGGTGGCCGCAACAGAAGCCAGCCTCATTCGCTCAACAAGTAGTTAGGAACCCTCGAAGCTCTTTATGCCTCAACACATTCGTCAAGGCCCACAGCGTCCGTTGAGATGCAAACATTTCCAATAGCAGCTCCGCGCGAGATACTGCATGTACACCTAGGCCAGAAGTGAGGCTAGCCGGTCCCCACATAATTGGGACGCGATCACCCTCTTCGCTCAATAATATCGATGTTCTTTGAGCACGAGGAGATCCGCTCTAGCTGAAAAAAATATCGCCGAAATCGATGTACCGACCTTAACGTCATCTGCGGTACCTACAGCTGTGAGAAATCAACCTAATCCTGTTTATATCCGTAGCCGGCTACCTGGGTTGCGGTAGAGGTTCTAAACCTAGCGTGAAGCTAATCTTACCCTCGAGAAGCCCAGCGAATTGAGGTAGCACCTTTCCATATTGAAGAAGTGCAAAGACTGGCCTTTTCCCCCAGTGGTTGCACGAAGTAACTCAACGTAGACCTTGACAGTCTCGCGCTTTATAAGTCCCACCTTCCCCTATTGGACTCGGCGACCTTATGATTTTACAGCTACTCCCGGCCCGGAATAGGGCAAGGACTAAGAAGTACTTCAATGAAGACCAGAGTTCTCATTCCTTTCTTAAGCATCGATGTACTTCGTCGAAGACCTTACCTAGACTAAAACAGTAATCATTTACGTGTACCGAGGGTAGACACGATAGACTCGGGTATTAGGACAGAGATTGGGCAGGCCCCTGAGACAATCACCTGTATTAGGATGGCCGATCATTCGCACCATCAATAACCGCTTCGCGCGAACGAAATATTCGACGGTAATCCGGGCCCGGCCCGCTTGTTAGTGTCCGGGGTAACATTCTCCTACCGGAGATTTCGCGGCATCTCGCCCGGCTGTATTGGGGGGTAGGGGGAAATCGTACATATCCTTGTGCCGTTGAGAAGGACTAAGCAAAACTTGGGTACGACTGGCGAAGCAGCACAGTCTAGCACCCAGGTCTGTCAGGTGACCATCGAGCAACTCGAGATATTGCACATCACCAAGCTCCTCCAACACTCGCTTGCTGTATCTCGAGACCCCTTATTAGGCACCTCGGCACCTAGGCACCCAGGTGGTCGTCCATGGAAGGCTATCAGTTTGATAATACTCGGGTAACGAATTCAGCAGGCCACCGAATCGTCCGAAGGTCGAACGAAGAAGCCAGGCTAGACTCTCCGGGGTGTTTCTGCTTGTGTGTCCCTCGCCCAGACAAGGGAAGATGCGACAGTTCTAATAAGCAGGACCGTTCCAATCTCGCCTAGTCGGGATGTTTCTATCTCAACGCAGATCCGTCGGAGGAGACACCCCTGCCTTCCGTGAGCACAACGTCGCACGCGAATCCCAAGGGCCCATTGCTTCCAGATTTATGCGTAAAACGCATCCCGCCAGAAGCGAGCCACACGGGGAATTTCTTGAGCAGGGGGCCAATTTCAGGCCGTGACAGGGCGCCCCTATGCCGATTCCGTACGTAGCCCCGCCAATTGCTCCCGAGGCGCGAACCGTAGCGTACCCTGGTGTTGGGGGCATCAGCATTTCGTATCACGGATAGTTACTATATACGCACCTAACCTTGAGTCGCAATTCCTTCGTACATACTGAGGCACAAAGTTATCAAATTGCTCTAGCCATCAGTTCCGTGCGCCGAGTTTTCGACTTGCTGTAGGCATTTCCGAAGGCCCAACACCCATGACGCCATGGGTACAGGAAAGAAGATTGCCAACTCCGCCTGTTCAACATGTCCTGATGCCATCTGATGTAGCGAATACGATTACCTAGAGTATATATGTGATACACTATCCTGACTGTGTAAAGATACACAGTTTATTAACCTACAGGCCGGATTCTAGTACAAAGAAGTTCTACCTCAATCAGCTTGCCTCCAGAAAAAGGTTGATAGCGTCACTCTTTATTCCCGATCAGGCGGGAAAGGAGTAGACATTCGGCTAGACTGCATATGCGCGTACCTTATTATTCACCCAGATCAAGGATAGGTATGCACATGGCCGGTAGCCCACTTAGGAGTCGGGATGCTTAACTACAGCAGCAGTCATCAAATGGCTATTCCTTCGACAGTGCACAGGCTTAACCAGACGGTTGGGACTTGCCACGGCCAGGGATCCGGGGACTTTATTTGGATCTAATAGCAGAGCTCCTGGCGATCGTCGGTTCCTAACAACTACGGATATAAACAGCGACTTTATTTCGATAGGTAACGGTAACCTACCATGCGACATAGTCAAGTCCTACGATCCTTTGAGCATTGGTATATTCAGATGAAAGTATCTTCAGACGTAAACGGCTGACAGCCTTTACGCCCAACTAGTGCTATACCGGGGCTAGGGGGTTCTTGGCTTGAATCGTCGTTCGGCCGCTTAGCTTGCTGGACACCTGCATTTCCCGACAATGGCGGGAACTGAATAGACCAGTATTATGTTGCATGCATGCATGCCCGTATGCAAGAGGTTGCTCCTGTGTTCCCATGAATTGATAATTCTGGCCGCTCGGAGTCACCATAAGCTCATATGTCCACACCAGAGTCTATACGTCCTGAGCGTGACCGCTATGCATGTACATGTGAATAAAGGGGTTTGCTGGCTCCTGTTCCTGTCGATCTGTCCATCTATCCGGAATCGGGTGAACTATCCCAGCAGTCGAAGCCTCGAAGAAGTCTAATAAGCCTCACTATTTGATTGGTCGCCCTTCCTTACTATTGACCTACTAGACGATTGGTGGCATGATACTGTATACCATAGGAGGTTGGTAGAGGAGCCAAGATTGCCGCTCTAGAGGAAATTATTCTAAGAACAGCCCACTTCATCAGAGTCCTGTTGAATGAGGTTATATACGAAGGACGAACCGTCCTGTCACTGTCATTCCGATGGCAATCCACCCCACACGTTGAACCTTGGCAATGCCGGACGGTGATACAGCTGGGATCGTCTTCCAAAACCAATATCAAAAGGGCCCTGCATATAATAAGCGCTTTCACCATGGGGCTGGTTGTCCCCACTCCCAAGCACATGGCTACCCGCTGGCCTCTAGCAGATATAGGTTTGGCGCGATCGGCTTTGGATGCAGGCTGGCCCTGGGCCCTGGCGTACTCCAGCGTCGCATTCGGCGTTCGCCCAGGCAGCTTGTCAGACACTGGCGCCAGATTAAGGACTGGCCCAAACCACACTTTACCCCGGCGCATCTTTGCCCTTCCACGCTTGGCTTCGAAATCTTGCTAGTATCTGTGTTGCCCTGCGTTGGGTCGAGAGGGCGAAAGATGTTCCTCGCATCGCATGCGAATGCATGCTCACCTGCCCCTTTCTGAAGCCGTCCCGCTGGCTACCGGTTTGCATTCTCCTTTCTTGAGCCTCCAACCGGGGTATTTCATGGGTTCACACCAATTCATGAAATGCCCTTCGGGGGCTTTGTGATCCGTCGTCGCATCGTCGAGTACCACTTTGCTCTACTGCTCGCAGTCTATTTCCCGATTACGCATAGTCCGGCCAGACTCTCCGGCAACGCCATACGGCATATACATATACATACATATCTATGCCGGCTCCTGAAACCGCTGGCTTTTCGGGATTAAGGTTACCTGTCGAAGTTAGATATGACATAGTGCAATCGTCGGCAGATAGGATGAATGACAGCCTCGAGCTGCAAACCGCCTAATGGCTAGCAGCCCTGGCCAGGGAGATGTCTCAGCAATGCGGCATATACGTGCAACAGTCGGTCTGGAACCGTGAAATTTGGCTCGATGCATGGCGCAAACCAAGGCAACTTGGTGGTGTTTGAGCATGATTCCTTGCATCTGCGAGATTTCCCCGAAAACTCTCGGCTTCCACCGTAACTTCCAGAACGGCGGGATGTCATCTATTTACTACGTAGCTACCTACATATGTGCCGTAACGAACCTCCCCACCCCCCTAATGTCGTGGATAGGCAGGTTCGCGTAATGTGGCGTGAGATTCTTATGCACCATCGAGCGCCGCACCACGTGCGTTTCCGTCTGAGAATCGCTGAAGGCTCGATGCCGCCAAGCTCAGCTTTTGATGCTACTTGCAGATCGCGTTCTTTTCAGGGAGCTTCGCTCTATCCGGCATCCTGGGCAGTGGCTTGCGTCTATGGCTCTATCGAAATTGTCGATATAGCCCATTATAGTGGTTGATCAGCGTATCTGACACTTACTAGCAACATCTACCTCCAATCATTTCCGCGGGCTTAGAGCTGACTACGCAGGGGGCCTTACCGTATGTTACTCCTCACGTGGACGATTTAATTACCCGCTTCTTCGGTATCGACTACGGGAGAATCCCGTAAATATTGATGACTTACTAACCCTCTTGCGGCCTACTACGTTGGTAAGAATTACTAGACTGGGTTGGGGCACTCCACGGGGGCCGAGTACACGGGGGGAGAGTCCCTGACCGGCGAACCCTGAACCTGGACAGCATCCCTACCTAGCGAAATGTATTAATTCGCGGAAATTCAATGATCGGAGCCTTGGCTTCAACCTGCCTTGGGAAAAGGTCGGCCAAGTATGAAATACAAACTTATGTAGGAATAACGAGCCGTTGTCAACGCGCGCAGAAGCCAGGGATGACCATGACCAAAACAGTCTGTCACCCGCCCACGCTAACCAGCTAGCTAGCTAAAGCCTCGGCGGAGATACCCGGAGGTGGGAGTTACATGTCAAGTACGATTTCTAACAGCGCTAGTCGATACTCCCTGTCAGTCACAAACATCTCCCGGCCTTCGCCCCATACCGTAGTTAGTAGGTACGCTAGGAAACCTGAGGGCACCTGAGCCACCTGAGGGCAACGGGAAAGTGATCGGGATACTTACCCACTCACCAAGTAGTAGCGCCGGCCTCGAGTATATGGCGGCTCTCTGTGACCATAAGATCTGATATCGGCTCACGCTCAGTAGTACGTAAATTTGGGAATGTCATTACAGACACGCTTGCCTGTCACCCAGATAAACACACGTAGAGATATACTGGGGTCGGTAGAGACTTCACTTGGCCGCAGAAGATGCTCTCCCTCGACGTCGGAGACGGGGGGTCTCCGTAACGTCATTCACGAAGTAGCGGATCTCGAATTGCCCACTTAGTAGTGTCGATTAATGTCCGACATTCTTTGGAGTCCCACTGGGTATACTAGGGGCCCCCTTCCCTCGCATTCTCCCGGTGGATAACTGGCAAGGCGGTAGGTAAATGCCAGAACCAGGCTTCTGGGGGCGATTACGTGCTAACTAAGTGAGCGGAAATCAGTTAACCTTAAATGGGTCTTTACGCGTCGTCACACCTCGCATCCTTCCGTGGCATGAAGCTCCACATCCGAGGAGAACATAATATTACCGTTATATGAACGACGGTCGCCGAAGTCGAGGGCGAGCGAGCTTGGGTTCCGGGATGATTATTCTGCGAAACTTCCCTTGTGATCAGCTGATACCTACTTCGTATATACGTCCGCTTTCCAATATGATGTACGAGATGATGCAGCCGATATGACTACTAGGTACCTACGTAATTGATGAACGGGCTTCTTCGAAATTCTTTTTGTTCGACCAGGGCGCCTCCCCACACGCCGTGCATGCCTTAGCCTCATCCTAATACCTGGTTTGGGATAGCCGCTTCCACGGAAACGCTGCAGGAACGCGCTCGACACGTGCGCCATAGCTTCCAACCAGGAACCAGCCCTGATTTTGGGGGACTATCGTGGCTTTTCCAAGATATCCTCTAAGACGCCATCGCTTTGTCCCCAGCAGTTCCGGTCGCGCCCGAGACTAGCTACTTACTACACAAAGGTAGATGCTATTCCAAATACATATGAATTAGTCATCTTCTCTCCAGGATACACTAGCCAGTACACGACTACGGTACAAGTCCCCCCCGCCGCCGCCGCCATTAGCCCGGTTCTGTAAACCAGCTAACCAACCTGCCAGGGACACACACGCTTATGGAAAAGTCCGCGCGCTATGCGGAGATCTTGGAAGGTTGGGAACAGCCAGGCCAGGAAGGGTTTCCACTTCGCTCACGTGTTATTAGAAAGCCTCACCGGCGGCGCGAAGCTGTTGCGCTACTAGTGAAGATCATCGAGCACGCTACGCATCGTGGCGATTAGCGGTGCGCGCTTGCAGAAAAGACACGACCTTGACGGCTAGCTGGGCTGGAGTGGACTGGATAGTCTAGCAAAATTACTGCTATTATCTCGATTGTCGGTGAGACCCTAGCTCTAACCCCCTGATGGGATGGGATGTAGGCATCGGGTCCTACCCGCGCCGCCAGTGGTTACGATCTAATTTCTTCGACGATGCAAGAGTAGCACCGGTACGTAGGTGAGCAGACGCGGACGGAGTCTGCTGAAAGAGTGCTTCGGATATGGTACCTACCCCCTTTTCTCTTACTCTCTCTCAGGCCACTCCATTGCACCGCACCCCCCGTCAGCCTGTTTACCGGATGCGTTAGCTAGGAGAGGGCGCCATTTACAGCCATGTGCTACGGCAGCTGGCTGACCGACACTTGCGAGACTCGTACAATTCGTGCGTACGTACAGTAGTGGCTGGGCAACAGGCTGTAAGAGCCCCCTTCCTTCCAGAAGGCAGAGGTCGCAACAATACAGAAACTGCAGGGGTACATCTTTCCCTGTTCGGCAACAATGCCCTGCGGTAGAGCTCCTACTCTCCGCGGTACAGGCCGGCTCCTTGCCCTAGTTCCAGCTTTCTCGCGCCCTCGACCCTGACGGTCGGTACGAGATTGTGGTACAATCAATACCGTGTCACGATCCTGCGGGCAGGCGCGGGGCGGGCCTCCTAGAGAGGAGGGTGAGGGGACACGGACGGAAGAGAGACACGGATGAAAGAGGAAGCTGAAAGGGAGAAAAACAGGCAGCGGGCATACGGAAAGGAAAATTACAACGGCATATATGCCCTTGGTTCTCTCTTTCGCCCTTCGCATTTGTACCTCTCTGGAAGTCATTTCGTCATCTCGTCTGTCTCACGGGGCCTTTTATCGATATACTACTGACCGACTGAGTGACTGGCCGCGCGGAAGACGGAGATCGGACGTATAAAGGGAAAATGTCGGCAGAAGTGGTGATTTGTTGAAAGGATATGGAAGGGATCATCTTGGATTATGGCAAAAGATCGGGCACTCGAACTGCGTCAGTAGTTCAAGCGTAATATAGTTATATATTCCTACAGATCCAAAGGGCTTTGGTTTGTGGCCCTGGGTTGCAAGGACAAAGGAGCTGAAGGCTATATCTAGCTGCTCCCACCCCCAGTTGCAAATGAGTAACTTAGAACAACAACCTAGACTGAATCGCAACACACTTTTGCTCACAGAAAAATACAAATAGAAAACAACTCTAAATATTCACCCAACTGGTAACTGAGACTCAGTCACGAACTCGCCTGTCTGCTTCAAGCTGAGACGCAGCGCTTCAATAGGCCTAGTCTTAGGCCGGCTGCTTAGTTCGGGGCCCCGTGTAACTGCCTACGTATCTGTATGTGTCTATGTTTACGTGTGTGGTGTGTGTGGTGTGCGTAGTGTGTGTCAGTATGTGTACCGGCGCGTCGGGGCGGTGTTCATGTCTCCATCTATCTATATCCAATCTATTCGTCATACCTACCTACCTACCTTCTTCTCCGTCGAAGTCAGTCTGTGCGCCGTCTGCTCCCCCACTAGGGACACACATGCCAGCCAGCGCCCACCGTATCACGCTCGTGTTTCCGAATCGGGTCCTGTCGAACCCAATACCCCTAAACAAGAAACCCCGTTTAGCCTTTACTAGCCTTGTCCCTTCATCGCGCAAGGACTCGGTCATTGGGCTCGACATCTGTCGAGCGACCTTTCCCTCTTTACGCCTCCGGTCATAAAGGGGGGGAGGATCGTCGGTTCTTCCCCATATCCATTCACCCACCCTTCCACCCCTCCTTCCCTTCCGTCTAGGTAGCTTATCTGATCCGTTGTCCTACCCAGATGAGCCCGTTACGGCCGTTATTTTTGTGGAAGGGGGTGGGGAGTATGCGTCTGTGTGTGTACTTACCTCCTTTTGGAGATTCTTGGGGATCTGGAACGCGGCGGTGGTTCTGCCGCACCGGGTGCCTGCTTTGCTTCTTCTCGGGCGATGATCCCCTGTTTTGTTTCCACGTCCGGGTGCCTCGATGCGTTTGTGTGCCTCTCCCTGAGTATCAGTCAGTCGTGGGTACAGAGTGGTCGGAAGATAGGGTAGTCGCGTCATGCGAACTAACACCAGGATAGGCGAGGAGCGTTTACTCGGGACCTAGCTAGGAGCTATGAGTTTCTATCCATCTACGTATGTATGCACATATGATATGCATACGCAGGTGTGTTTGTACCGGTATGTACGTATTCATTGTGTTTGTTGGACGGTTTCGTCTCGTAGGTTTAGTCAGGAGACACACGCTTCTCTACTGCCTAGCTTTGGCTGCATGGATGCATGCACGATAGGTGGATCGGGCATTCCTCGTTCTCCCCGTCGTGAATGGCTAGTCCATGTCCCCATCTGGAAATAGGGGGCACAGGTTGCCTACCCAGGAGACCAGAAAGGGCAGTTTAACTAAATCCAACTGGATTTGACTCATCACGGAGGCGGCTTCCCTGGGTATCGCAGAAATAACACGTGTACCAGACTCGGACGTTAACAGTGAGTTCCCAAGCTAGCTATTAGTCCGCCGTACGGTGAGAAAAAAACCGGTGTCCCGTTGTTCCACCTCGAAATTTTTCTATCTTGGTGCCACACGATCCGAACCATAGGCGGTACAATTCTTACCATGGCGCTTGTACCTTCATTCATTCCCTGTCGAAGAAGAATTATATCCAGGCCTTGCTGTTTTCTTCTTTCAGAGGATCAGCAACTGGCCGCCCATTCCCCCCCATCCTTGTTATCGTCCCGAGAGGCCGGCGCCGTGCATGTATCTTACCTACTCCGCCGCGGCCAGCCAGCCGATATCACACGCACACACGCGCACATACACATAAATCTTCGAATGTAGGTACGACGACTGAAAGCGGTATGCACAGGGCCTGACTTAGATGTACCACCACGTAATTACGCCTCTCGCTCATCAAGAGTTAAGCGAAAGAACCGGACTCACTCGCCCAACCAACAACACCAGATAAGACAGACGAGGTGTGTCGATATATCAGATACCATGCCGGATACGCCTGTCTGTGGGTACACGAACGAAAAGGGTCACACGCGCTGTGACCGAATGTCTTTCCCGTTACGGGGCGTCGTCGTACAAAACAAAAGCGTCGTACAGCCAGCTCTCCAGTGGCCTGGGCTGGCCGGGATTGCTGGGGAAGGGGGGCGGGTGGTTGCTGTAGGCCCCTGCATAGGGAAGGGGCACGCACGTCGTTGGCTGGCTAGATTGGCATCCGCCACCCTCGCTTCTTCCGGTACAGAGGACGGCGCTGTGCAAGGTCACACGGCGATCTGATGCCCCTGGCTGGCGGGTCCCGAGAACTTGTTAGCGAGCCCGGCTAGGCGCGGGGGTGCCGCTATGCTGTTGTCGGCTGTTTATTTAATATTTAATAGTTATGTAGTTATATTAATTTTATGTTATCGCACCACCTCTCTTATCATCCGTTTCCAGTCATGTCTGTCTGCTTTAATTCAGACTTGGTGCTTACGTAGTAGCTAGCCAGTGGAGAGGAGAGGTCGTGGAGCGATGTGTGCCACCAATAGAGAAGGAGCGTTGCGCGGATGAATGCCACGAAACCTGTGAGAAAGGTACGTTTGTACTGACGGGAAGTTGTGTTATGTACGATTGTAACTCCTTTCGCTATGATATCAAATGCTGGTCTGTGGACGCCTCCAAAAACAAGACGAGTTGCGACTGGTTTGGTTCCAGAAAAGAACATGCCAAGCAAGCCAATACCACGAGGCGTAGAACCTCTCGAAGTTTACAGGCGAGGCTGGATCGGGCGGGAATTTTCTTCCTCGCGCGGCCATTGCACGTCAGGCCAGACGTGGCGGATGGCCTCCCAGATGTGGCTAGGTAGAAGGCCACAGGTCAGTAACACGTCAACTAGGGAAAGACGCACACGAGATACATGGGGCTTGGGTGGCACAACCGACCACGGGAACTTACTTGACAAAGATAATCTTCAGGCCATCCCGAACTTCCGAGGGTACCTCCTTAGCATCCTTCGCGTTCTGTGCGGGGAGGAGTACTGTCTTGACACCGGCTCGGTACGCTCCGATGAGCTTCTCCTTTATTCCTCCGACCCTCTTTACATGGCCGGAGAGTTGAAATTCACCCTGTTTAGAAGTTAACCGTCTCCGCAGTTCGTTTAACATTTGGTCGTGGTGCACATACGGTCATAGCCATCGAGGGTGGCACGGGTCGATGCGAGAGAAGTGATATGAGTGCGATGGCCTGGGCCATACCGCTAGACGGGCCGTCTTTCGGCACGGCCCCGGATGGGCAGTGCACGTGAAGGCTACGGTTCTTCATGATGTTTTCCGTCGGATCCTGGGTCAAACCCAGCTCGTATGCGTGGTTCCGAACCCAGCTCCTCGCAACTTTAACACTTTCCTTGAGAACTTCACCAAGGTTTCCTGTGAGCTCGACGCTACCGTCGCCAGGCATGTCTAGGACTTCGATGAAGAGAATGCCGCCGTTGCCGCCTGAACTGTAAGCAACAAGTCCAGTGACGATTCCGGGTTGTGAAGTCTTTTCGGCGATTTCATCCTCAAACCTCTCTATGCCTAGAATGGACTCGAGGTCCTCGACGGAGACCTCAGCACGGTATGTCTCAGGATGACCCCGGTCATTCGCTTCCACAAACTCGACAGCTTTTGCACGACAGACTGCACCTATTTCTCGTTCCAGATTGCGAACCCCTGCTTCACGGGTGTACGACTCGATGATCTTGGACACGGCTTCCTCACTGAACTTTACTTGATCCTCCGACAAGCCGTTCACCAGTATCTGCTTAGGTATGAGATGTCGGAGAGCGATATGACGTTTCTCGAGCGTGGTGTAGCCGGAGAATTCCAGGGTCTCCATACGATCCAGAAGCGGTCCGGGGATGGTATCCAGGGTGTTGGCGGTGGCGATAAAGAGGACTTTGCTGAGATCGATCGGGGTATTGACGTAGTGATCGTGGAACGCATGATTCTGCTCCGGGTCGAGTACCTCGAGCATGGCCGCGGAGGGATCGCCGTTGTGGTTGGCATGGCCCACCTTGTCAATTTCGTCCAACAGGAACACTGGGTTCGCCACTCCCACTTTCCTCAATCCTTGTACAATCAATCCGGGCATTGCCGCAACATACGTTCTTCGGTGTCCCCGTATCTCTGCCTCGTCCCGGACACCTCCAAGTGAGATCCTGTGAAATTTCCGGCCAAGGGCTGTGGCAATTGACCTGGCGATGCTTGTTTTACCGACACCGGGTGGACCGACTAACAGCAGGATAGGGGCTTTCTCAGTTCGCAGTTTGCTTCTTAGCATCTGAACTTTAGCTTCACTTGCCTTGATCTTCTCCTCCAGCTCGGGGTCAAGAGACGACTCCTCTTTGGCGTCCTTAGCCGATTCCAAGTCTACGGCCTCCTGCTCTGCCTGTTTGATCTGCCTTTCGACGGCATCATTCGCCGATTGCATTAAACGGACAATGGTCAGATAGGAAATTAAGCGCTTCTTGACTTTCTCGATGCCGTAATGGTCATCGTCAAGCTGCTTCCTCGCCCGCTCGAGACTTCCAGCACCAATTGGATCATTCGTAACAGTGGACCAGGGGATGTCTGCCAGAGTTTCGAGGTATGTCCTCACGACCTGGTATTCGGCCTGCGCCGGCGCCGTCTGCTTCAAACGCTTGAGTTCGCGTTCTGCAATCTTGGCGGCGTCTGGAGGCAGCTTTGCTTCTTCGAGTCGCTTCTCAAGCTCCTGCAAATCGTCGTCCTGCTGGTCGCCCTGGTTGCCGCCACCGAGCATGTTATTCATGTTGAAGCCAGCTCCCGGAGTCACCAGCCCGGGTGCCTGTCCTCTCTGGACGATTCTTTTCCTCATCTTCTCCATATCCTCAGGGTCGATGCGAATGGGTATCGCCGTGCTCGTGACCGTAGTCACCCTGATATTGCCCTTGATTTCTTCCACCTGGTGCTCCAACAGCTCGACGACCTTCTTTATGCGGGCTGTGACGTCGACAGCTGCAAGAACCTGCAGCTTTTCCTCATAGGTAGCTTGGATCACGTTCATCATGAAGTCGGCGAGCGTGCCCCCTTCGTGCGGGAGCTTCTTCGCAATGAACTGCTCAAGGCGGCGCGACAGAAGCGGGTTCAGGCCTGCAGATCCGTTGGACAGGAGAAAGGCCGAGACGCGGAGGTAGGAAACCAGCTCCCGCGACAAATGCTTCAAGTGGCTAAAGAGCTCTCGATACTCAGTACTTTGAAGCTCTTCGGGACCGACGGAATCGCTATGGTGGACGACCTTAGCCTCAAAGAAAGGCTGTTCCTGTGTTATCTTGTCCAGGGAGACGCGCGAAACGCCTTGCACGAGGAGATTAAACTCGGCGCCCTCCTGGCCCTGAATGGCGGTTATCCTTACAGCGACGCCATAGCCGTACAGACGATCCTTGGCTATGTTCTTGGGACTGTCATCCAATAGATTCTTGTACTTCTCCGGGTCATTCTCGATTAAGCGCTGGCCGCGCCGGCTCAAGAGGGGCGATGTGAGAGGCACGCAGACGACGGGGATCTGGTCGACTTGTTTTGAGCTTTTGGAGGCGCGCGTATAGATGGCCGAAAGTAGGGCGGGGATATCTGATCTGCTCGAAGGAACGGGTATTCGCAGGAGGGTGCTGGGAAATACGACACTGGTATTGGTCAAGGGAATGACGGGCACGGTGGCCGACTGCCCCGTTGTCGTCATAGTATCCCAAACCAAGCGCAGATAGTGGGTGGGCTATTTATGATACGATCTGGTGAGATGGGAGATGGCCGCTTTCGGATGTCTTCCCGATGAAGAGCGAAGACTGACTGACTATCGACGTTGGAAGATAGCGGCAAGAAGGGTTGGTGAAGGAAGTTAGTTGAAAGGTGGACTCTTTGTTATTGTCGGTAGGTACACAGTAGGCATCTTAGATACATATGCAGGCCTATTGTAAGTATGCAGCCATAGTATATGCCCTTATGTCACCAGTTTTCCCCATATTCGGTCTAGTTGCGAAGCGGGCCGAGGTTCATTCGATAAGATGCCCGGAATAGCCGGACTCCACACTCGTCACCGTCACCTTCTTCGGGCGAGCGATGGAAACAACTCGAAATACATAGGCAGTTATCATCATATTCGAGTTCCAACCACAGTTTACATTTTGGCATACATTACGTATTTGTTAGGTATCTTTGGTATGCAAGACGTAAATGACGGAAGCTCGACGAAAGACCATGACGAATACAAGTATCGGATATATCAGGCTCAACGGTTCTGTATTAGCTGACAAAGAGCCCCCTTGAAAGCTTTAACGTTAATTAGATAAGTTTTAGACTGGGTTCCAAAGTCGGTATAGAGTTGAGAGTATACTGTAAGGTTGAAAACATGTAGGAAGTAACTAAAAGCTTTCTGAAAGTACAGGATGCAATAAGGGCTGGTATTGTGCTTCCCAAGCTTCCAACGAAGTAGTCTAGGCACTAAATTAGCTGATTAGGTACCTATCGTTAGGTACTTATTTACAGTACCGCTTAGGCAGAAGACCCCGCGATTCAGTTCGCCTCTCCGTCTCAAATTCAATTAAAAGTCGCGTCCAACTACGCGTCTCCCCACCTACATTACACAACCCTTTCCAATACAACCATATCAAACCGCCCAACGTCCAGTTTGACAAACCATCATGAGCAGTACGTTTTAGACAAGATCACAGAGTGAAAGCTATATGTTCACTAATATGATATATAAAATAAGCATACGGTGGATATACCCGCACAGCATACGGCACCACGGGGGGTGAAGATGGCGGCGGCTTCGTATACGGCGGTTCACAGGGCGGTAGTCAAGCAGCAGGAAAGGTATTCCCTCTATCCCCACCCCGCATTCTAGAATAAAAAAGGGAAGAAAAGAAAGAAAGAAAGAAGAAAAAAGAAAAGAAAACCGAAAGAATTCCTTCATACGGCTGCGCTAACCATCCCCGACAACCAAAACAGGGCTACAGCGACGAGTCCCTCCGGCCCGTGACGATCAAGCAGCTGATCGACGCCGAGCAGCCGTACCCGGATGCCAACTTCCGCATCGACGGGGTCGAGGTGACGCAGGTGACGCTGGTGGGGATGGTGCGGGCCATCAGCCCGCAGACGACCAACGTGACGTTCCGCCTGGACGACGGCACCGGCGTCATCGAGGTGAAGCAGTGGCTCGACGCCGACAAGCACGACGACGAGGCAGCCAAGTCCGCCTTCCCCCTCGACCAGTACGTGCGCGTCTGGGGCCGCCTCAAGAGCTTCAACAACAAGCGCCACGTCGGCGCCCACGTCATCAAGCCCGTCACCGACTTCAACGAGGTCAACTACCACCTGCTCGAGTCCACCTACGTCCACCTCTTCTTCTCCAAGGGCGGTGATCCCACGACCGCCGGCGGTGGCGGTGGTGGCGGCGACGACAGCATGTTCGTCGATAGCGGATACGGCGCTGCCGTCAACGGCCCGAATCTGAACGGGGTATCGGCCAAGGCGAGGAAGATGTACAACTTTCTGCAGAACGCCGAGAACGGTAACGAGGGTGTCAACATCCATGCCATCGCGCAGAGCACGGGCATGACCGTTCCGGAAGCCATGAATGCGGCCGAGGAGCTCATCCAGCCGGGCCTGATTTACACGACCGTAGACGACGAGACATTCGCGATTTTAGCTTATTAGTGGCGAGAGTTTGGGGGCGGGGGGAAGGGAATAATTACGTGGAAGACGAGAGCTGACGGACATACAACGGACAATGTACCGTCACCCGGCGTTGGCGTGTCACGGCATTACACATCCTTAAGGCATTTCGGACGGGATGAGTGGCAATCACGCGCCACTAATTGTGATATTTGTAAAGAAAATGAACGACTTCTAGCTAGCTCGATGTAAGAATGACCGACTAATGATACCTAGACGCAAGGGCGAAGCAACCCCACCCGGAAGGTGACAGTCGACGGACTCCGGTCAGATTCTAGACTAATGGGAACCGCTAACACGTCGAAGCAAGGGGGGGGAAGGCTGACCAGCTGCAGAGCCAAGAAGTGAGAAGTGATATCAGCACAAACCCCCACGCGGAAGCTGTGGAGAAAGGGGCAATAATAGGAAATCGACGCGCGAACCAATAAAGCAGTGAACCGGCCCTCCTAAGTCATCAGCTGGCGCTACACCCCGGTAAGCACGGAGACGAGATCCAGCATGGTAAAAGTAAGTAGTGAACCAGCGCAAGAGGAGCCGAGGGAAACGGAGAAAGAAAGATCAAGAGAAAAAAGAAAGAAGACCAAACTGGGCAATCTACCGTTCCATCGCGTCACTCGTCAACATCAATCACATCAGTCAACCGGCCAGGAAGAAAAGACAGACACGCACGCACGCACAGTCTGTCCCTCGCCTCGCTCATGGTAGGTACGCTCCCGACTTTGGGGGACCAACGAACCAACCAGTCAGCCAGCCAGCCAGTCAGTTGCCCTCGCGCACGACGACCTTGCCGAGGCTGCCCGGGCTGAGCTTGATGGGGATGACGGCCGAGGAGGAGCCGGAGCCGGGGTGAAGCCTACCGCCGCCGCCGCCGCCGCTGCCGCTGTGTCGCGGCTCGCGCACCATGATGGTCAGGGTGACGGCTGGGAGCGCCGTCGTCGTCGTCGTCTGGCCTAGGTGAATGTCCTTCTTGGCCTCGAACCCGAACTTCTTGTAGTAGAGGTTGTTCTTCGCCGAGCTGGACTCGAGGTACATGGCGCGACCCTCGGCGTCGGCCTGTGTTGGCGTGCGTTAGTAGACTTTTCTCTCGTGTGTTTGTTTGCATGTGTGCTTGGATCTCTTTCTGGGAGTCCCTTTGTGTACGGAGGATAGGGGGATGGTAAGAGGGCAGGAGCGGTGGAGACAGGAAAAGGGGTAAGTACATAGTGAGGGAGAAAAATGAAATGGAGAGAAAGAAGAAGACAGGAGGCGGCGAATGGTCGGGTGAGAGGAGAGGGAGAAGGCATACCCTAGCGGCCATCTGCTCGATGAGCTTGCGCGCGTACCCGCGGCCGCGCCCGCTGGGCCTCGTGCCGAGGTAGACGAGGTAGTAGCAGTCCTCGTCGCGCTCGGGGCCCAGGACCTCGCGCTTGGTGGCGTGCAGCAGCGGCATGAGCTCGTCGTAGTAGCGCCGCCGGCCCTCGGCCGACAGCTGCCAGGGGAGCCGCCACATGCCGCTGCGCAGCGTCGTCGTCCAGTCGTCCGTGTTCTGGCCCGGGAGCACCCTGTTTCGCGCTCTCTCGAAAGAGAGCCTCGCGTCAGTTTTCTTTTTTCTCTTTCTTTAATTTTTTTTTTCCCCTTCAGTTTGGTGTTCTCCTCTCTTCTCCTACTCTAGCATTTGTATATCCCTTCTGAATATGACGCCAGGTTATGATCCTCCTCCTTGGTAGAGCAGAGATCATGTATAAAAGGGGGAACATCGGCAGCGAGACGGAAGTATCGGGAACTCACCAGAGAGCCACGCCTTCGTAGTCGGGCCCGATGGTCGTGACGACGCCACTGTAGCAGTGGGCCGCGACGAGGTACCTGAAGATGTCGACGTGGAGGCGCCACTTCTCCTCGTCCGAGGACCCAACCTCGCCGTCGACGAGGTACAGGGCCAAGTCGTCGCGGGCGAAGGCCTGCGCGAGCGACAGCGCCGCCTCCTTGTGTTCGGATATGCCGACGGAGCGCACGTGGTCCTCCCACCCCCGAGGCACGAGGGAACGCTGCCGGAGCTGCTGCTGCTTCGCCGGGGGTGGGGGCTGTGTCTCCACCGCAACCATGAGGGCGACGCTGGTGGCGGTGCCGTTGCCGTTATTCGCGAGCTGCGCCATGCTGGGCCCGATGTATGTGTGGAAAGGCTTAATGGAGTGTATAGCCTTTCGCTACAACGACTGACTATGCCTAGGGAGATCGAAGTTAACCTTAGGCTTCACCTCTTTGTCCCAAGAGACGGAAATCCCAGTTCTGCCGCCTAGCCCGTTACTCGACTTACTTTACTTATTACTTGGTATATTTTGGGTACTATCACCTGTGTGGACTTTCGAGAGTTGGGTCCTCGAAACCGGCATAAATCTGGAGGGGTGACGCAGGCAGTTAAGGCTGGTGCGCGTATCAACAGACATCAATGTAGATTTTGAAAGGGATGCCCTTGTAAGAGTCTCCAGAATATTGTTCTGAGGGTATGAACGAGGATCGTGTCCGCAAAGACACTTTGAAATCTGGCCTTGATCGTCAAAGACTATATACGAGTTGAAAGGAGTTGAGAGCTTTGAGTTTGGTAGTATAGCGAGCTTAAGACAGACAGCAAGTGACAGAGATGAAGCAGAACGCCCTGTAAGCAACTAATCCCGGTGTGTTGGAATTGAGTTATTGCAAGAGCGGTCGACCACTCCCGAGTCTTTCTTAAAGCTTGAAAGAGTTTCCTGCAGCCAGAATACCTTCTAGAAGTTTGTGGAGAAGATAGAGAAGACGGGAGGAAGATGGGAGAAAGCCAGCAACTCTGAGGATCTGCGGGAGACACTTTAAAGATTGAAACAGATGACCTGCTTGTCGAGGCACAGTGTAGGACATTTCTGGGGCGATAGGGCCAAGCTCTGTCTTGGGTGCGGGATGTAATGCAGGATGCTTAAAGAGCAGGGCGAAGATGGGTGACTTGTACAGGGTATGACGAACACGGCGTGGAGTGGTGCGGAGCTGTTGAACAGGGACATGGTATCCTTACTTCAAACTTCTATAACTCAAGCCGACACACGATACTAGTCATTGGTCAGCCCGGCATTCGACGGCGTCCGCAAGGACCACACGGGGAGCCGTACCACCTTGATTGGGTCCCATTGTCACAGTGCATCCGACCCAGAACCCGGAAGTTGGAAAGCCAGAAGCCAGGATGACGGAGTTGATGGTTGGGGGTCTCGTCCTCAGCGACTACTAGGGAGTAGGTGGCTGTCATGGGGGGCGCGCCTAGGCCTGCCTGCAGAAGTTAGACGTATCATGAGTGGGGTAAGGAGCATCACTAATGTTGTCTCTGATGTGGTGGCCCAATCGCGCGTTCAGGTTGAACATGATCGCTACGAGCTGGAAAGCTGGTTCGGGCGGCTCGCGCGAACGCTCACTGGGGATGGGGAATGTCAGCTGATGCTTTGACTATACGACCCATGTCGCCACTAAGAAGACCTAGCCCCGGGAGTCGGCACGGGACAGGAGAGTCTGAAGAACAGGACGCCTGCCCAAACCAGTTGCGCCGCGTTCGGACCGGACTGACATCGTCCTGCCCGTAGCTGGAGCAAACAGTCGGCCTGTTTCACTGCATCGGGTGATCTGGGACCTTGCTGTAGACAAGTGTTTCATCACTCCGCTGGCACCCGGCATTGCCAATCAATATAGACAGTGTCCTAGCTCAAGACTTGCTCAGCTGATATTTCCTTCAATTCATAGCAATGTGGTTGCTCATATGCTTTGCATTCGCGACATGAACTAGCTCTCGCCCGATCAGCGAGAGCAAGACATCTAAATCATGGCCACTCGTCGCTATCCAAAACGCCGTCAAACTGTAACCCAAACCGCAATTCGCTCGCCGCCTTCTTCGCTTAGGGATAATCAGATCAGTTAAAACGACATCACATACGTCTAATCTCCTGTTCGTTGGTGTACTTCTCCAACCCCGAATCGAGATTCTCCCACCACTCGAAAAGCATGGATTCGCATATCAGCTTGAACCACGGTGTGAATTTCAGCTGCGGGTCTTTGAAAAGCTCTTTCAGTTGCTCGGCGCTGACATATTTCGTATCCCTGACTTCGTTCAGATTGGGATGAAGGTCGACGTTCGCCTTGATGAACAGGATATAGTCGACTGGTAGCACCGGTTAGCCTTCACCACCTACGGACTCGGTTCCCTATCTTTCGGGTCGCTTACTTTCGTGTTCACCCCACTTCCCATCGCTGGGTGCCTTATAGTGGATGCGCGTCAGGAACTGGAATTTCTCTATGGGAACTTGCTCCTTCTTGATGCCCAGTTCGTGATCCAGCTTACGTTGAGCCGCACGCTTGGCACCCTCGATCGAATCAGGCAAGTTAGTGCCAGTCTCGCTTGGGATGCTTAACGGATGCGAGCAGCATGTGTTGGTCCACATGTCGGGAAATGTGATCTTCTCGCTTGCTCGCTGTTGCAACAGCAATCGGTTCTGGTCGTCAAAGAGGAAAACCGAGAAAGCGCGGTGAAGGAGACCCTTGTCGATATTGGTCATCAAATGGCCTGACGGACTAATGGTTAGTCATTGTATTTACGATTAGGGAGGCCAATGGGCTTGCGAACGTACAGAGTTTCTTGCTGGCAGTACCAATAGGGTTGTCGTCGTTGTCAAGCACGATGCACACCTCATCCATCAAACGAATCTGCTCCTCATCGTGACCCTCAAGCCCCGCTGAGCTCGTGTCGATATCTGGAAACAATCTTAAGATAGCCTCGGCCGACGGTGCGGCCTGTTGCGTGATGGTGGTTGTTGTACTGGTGGCCATCTTAGGATAAGAAATCGGCGTCCGACGTCTAGTTTTGCTGATGCCGTCGTCCTTGGTCTTAGGATGCTGTGTGTAGGCGTAGAATTTATGCTGATGTGAGGAGGAGGCAAAGGGGCTTAAGTTCAACCAGTCGGGACTGAGGTATATAGATATTTTGGTCCCCTTAAGGCGCGTGGAGGGGCGACGATGCAGGGTAGATGGCTACGTTAGCGGTATCTAGCGTCCAGTTGCCCTAAACTAACGTTAGCATAGTGTCGTTACTAGTGTGAACCTTGCTAGTACTCCCTTAATAGGCAAGATAGGTACTCCCGTCAAAGAAAATATAGTAGGGTTACATGGCAGGTTTGTAGGGACCGTCGAACAGCAGCCGCTTTCGCCAATAATTTTATTACATGAAATCATCTTAACGACGTATGTGAAAATTCCGACTTCGATTCATTAAAGCTAGCGTTCGTTATAGAGAGCAGGCAAAGTAAAAATCCCCATATTCCGTGGTCGTTACCTTGGTAAGTACTTCTTAGCTAAATGTTAAAGGCTGTACTGCCCTTGTCGGTGATTTCCAGGAGGCTAAGGATGATGATCATCGGTGGGCGGCCTAAAAGGCCTAACACTTCATATTACGATTTGACGAGGCACGAATACAGTAACTGAGTGCGGAAGTGATGCCCCACAGCCCGGCAACCTGTGGGGCAGGAGCTCTGCTCGACGGAACGGCCTTTACAGCCAATCCACCCCAATCAGCCTCTCCCCGCCTTGCCGACGACAACAATAGCGAACATGTTTCGCCTTGCTTGGAGATGTCCGTTGTTTACTCGCAAAGGCCGACGGGATGCATATGTAGCTAAAGTACCATTCTTAACGTCCTGTCTCTAGCCTCATGCGACTGAAGAATTGACATGGTTGCCAAGGCTCGATAAAATGGTCCATCATTTAAACATCCGTGAAGCGGCAGCACGGTGAGAGGAACTGTAATACAAAATGCTGGTCAGATAATTGTAATTAAATTGTCATCAGAAAGGCATATATGCATGGAAGCCCCTGGCTCACTCCAGATAGCTAGTTGTGCGCATATAGGATTCGTCCTTTCCTTAACAGCCACCTCAGTCGAGTCACGGTTAGGTCCCACTGTCCACGGGCAAGTACCTATGCAACTCTGAATCATGGAAAGATTCCATGCCCGAATTTACGTAATGGTACGCTTTTCCATCGACATCCCCAAACTTACCGGTCATCTTGGGGAGCTTCATTTTTGTCAAGTCGAGCCGGGCATGTACTTCAAGTTATTCTTGAATAGCTGCCACATAGCGATGCTGCTATGCCCTGATATACTGACTAGGTTAATGCAATACTTCATGCTTCAGACAGACTCCCCGTCCGTCTCCTCGATAGGGGTTTGACACCCACAGCGGCTGCGGGATGATCCAAGTAACGGATCGAATCCGCCAAAGGAGACCTTCTACTCCGGATGACTCATTGTTGGATAGGTATCATGTCGAAATTAACCTGGAAGAAGTGGCTGGTCGTCAGAGAGGCTCTCACGGTCTCCATCGGAGTTGCTCTAAGTCTGCTTCCGAGAGATCCAGGAGGTCGGCAATCAAGCTAGTCATAGTACTGGCTAAACTTCTAATTTATGACTACATATGGAAGAGCAAACCATTAGCAGCGCAACCAGCCGTCTCTGTCGACTAGCTGCGATCTCGCCACATCCCATGGAGATTGGAACATCAGCAGTGCCTTCTTCCATGAGTACATATTCAGCATGTCCGCGGTAAAACATCTAGCATGGGTTCCAAAACCCTGTATGATTATATAAACTGCATGGTTAGATTAGCATAGAGCATTGTGGTCAGGCGGACAGAAGAGCACCTGATTCATACGGGAAAATCGCGCATAAATATATGGCAACAGATACCGAGGTGATCACTCGATCCGCGCTATGCTCGTTAATACGACTATGTTATAACGGCCCAAAGGGTTTATGCTTGGGGCGTTTGGAGTGAATCGAAGCTTGTGAAAGCAACGTACTCGGTAAGTCTTTTTGTTTTCCGCTATGAATCTTGTTGTCCTCGTATCGGACCGTATACGAGTTGGTAAGGAGCAAACTACTCGAACTAGTGATTCATGCAGACTGACTCTCTTTACTTAAACCGGCCGCTGTAACAACTTAACTGTAGGAATTTGCAAAGCAGATCCCCGACTAGAGAACGAAAAAACTGCATCTAAGAGCAGGAAGCAGCAAAACTCTGAACCTTATCAATGCCTATTGGTTCTTCAAGTGTAATACTAGTCTTAACCTATCGACGACCCTAGCCTACATCCACCCACCATGTCATCCTTCTGGGATGTAATTAGGCCTGATTCGCCCCCAGTCCCGATATTCAGAGAAAGAAGCTTCGAGCTATTTGGGAGGCTGCCGCCAGAGATAAGACGCATGATCTGGAGCGAAGCCCTCGACTTACAGGCTCTTGTCCTCTGGATCCACGTTTTTCCCAGCCACGGCTCGAGCTTTCCACTCGGTTACTCTGAGCACATCATACACCGGCGGCGGAACGGCGTGCTTGGGGCCACCAGGGAATCGAGGGAGGTTACGCGAAAGGTTTTCGAGAGCCGACTCCGCAGGGTGCGTGTCCCTTCGTCTGAGTTTGACCGAAGGCAATTACTCCTCGGACTCGACGACATATTTCTAGTTCCTGGCATCCATCGGGACGCGGTAGATGCCATGGCCGCTGGTTTCGAGCCCTGGGTACTCAGGGACTCCAGTATAATGCCGGAACTGCTTGTTCCCCTCGAAGAACTCTACGAGTCACTGAACAGACTCGCGGCGCTGAACCTCGATGATAAGACCAAGGCGACGCAATTCTGGAGCGTATTCCCCGACATCGAGTCTCGTGCATACAAATACTTGATACTTGTAGACGACTACAATGAGAAGGAGCTCTCCTCTCGCTGTTGGATCGAAGGACGTCCCAGTCCACTGGTAAAGGAAGTCGAGTTAGAGGAGGTTGAGGTACACGGGGCCAAACTGAAGAAGGTCAAGAGGGGTAGCCAGCAACTCAGCGGGGATCGGGAAAAGATGATACTGCATGTGCAGGGTCAATTCGATTCTTGGAAGGATAAGGGGTATCATGTGGTCAAGAACTGGACCTTCGTGACTTGGAATAAGAAAGTTGAGCATATGGACAGACGCGGAATCTGAGACACAGCACCAGAAGGCGTCAAAGCCTACCATGGGCTTCGTGAAGGAGGAGGAAGAAAGGGTAGCCAATTTGGTATTCGAGGTCTAGGAGCAGTTTTGTGTTATTACTGGCCAGTTGCCAGTTATTAGATATGCTTGAGAGCATCCAAGTGAAGAACATATACAATCTACACATATCGTACCTAAACATCCCCTAATCACGCATTTGCGTTTCGATGCTCCATATCTCGAACCGATTGCTCCCAATCCCAATTATACACATAGCAATACTCAATGACGGAGAGACACTTCACAGCTCAAAGAAAATCGGTACAACAAATCTTCTCCATACGCCTCAAAGAAGAATGGCTTCGTTACGAAAAAAAAAAAAGAAAAAAAAAAAAAAAAAAAAAAAACCCTGACGCACACTCACAGAGAAAGCCGAGTCGTGGGCCCGAGTCACAGGCCCCCGAGCCTCCAGTCGAGGATGAATGCCGTGGCGGCGGAGATTGGCAGGCCGACGAGGTAGTAGGTGGCTAGGTTGATGTAGCCGCTGACGGATTGCTTGCTGACACCCCGCAGCAGGCCGTGCGCCACGGCCGTGAGCCCGTCGAATGCCTGCATCGCGGTGCACAGCGGCATGACGTCGGCGGTGATGGCGATCACCTCCTCCTTCCCCATGAAAAGCAGGGGGCAGCTGGTAGCGGAGGCTAGCGAGGAGCGTGAGATTAGGTGAAGAGGCGGGACGATCTCCCACCGCGTCCTTTTTGTGTGGGATGGGCCGCCCAGCCAGGCTTTTTGCAAATTGTCCGCGCTGACACAAAAGCCGCCCCAGGGAGACAGTCGGCCACTGGATTCAATGGCTCATGTGGGCTTTCGAATCCGAAGAGAAACGGCGGGTTATGCCTGCCTAGGCGGGTGAATTAAGCCGCCTAAGTTAACCCACCTGTCTATGGACCGCCTGGTCTAAATGACGGCTCAATCCGACGGGATCTATCAATTCCGCATCGGGCCCCGCTCGTCCTGCCATACTTAGATGCCGACTATGGCGTAGTGGCTTGCCCGCCGGTCTTTCTCATGCTGGGCTTTCACTGGTTATGTATCTAGATCTTACTTATATGGTCAGACGAGTAAGGAGTCCTATGTATGCTTGTGATCAGAGAGGTGTACACATAACTATGGCGTGCTGCACTAAGTTACTTCATAATGGATGCACATGTGGAAGTGGTGATCTGCTGCTGTTTGATGAATGGGGGATCAAGCTCAAAGAGACGAACGCATATCTGTTAGCCCTCTTTGTCGCTCTTCGTTTGTCAAGTTGCAGGGATCCGAATCTACTGTAAGTGGGACTAGCTTAGCGGCCCCGTGATTGGACGGTTGAGTTACCGCCCTAGCGTACTGCAACCTCTCCACATACCAGGATAGCGTGCATTTTGAGCCTCTTTTAACTTAAACACAACCGCTTAAAACATATGACTTAGGACAATACATTCTCAGTGGCGATCATACAAGGAATAAAAAGTGACCATATCCCCGCCTAGAAGAGATGCAGGCCTCCGGCAGCGACGAAGAGGAGACGACGGCATCCTGCTGCGGCCTCTTCTCATGCGCGGAGCTAACGAGGCCGGTAGAAGTCGGCGACTTCATGTACGTATGTCCGCGCTCGCCCGGCGTGCACGCCCCCCAACTCCGCCGAAACCGGGACTAGGCTAGGCAAACCCGGGCTAACATTCCGACTACTCCGACACAGCACCGCGTCCGAGCCCGAGTCGGAGTTCTGGACGTGGCCGGTCCTGGGCCCCCTGCTCTTCGAGAACGAGAGCAGCGACGCGCGGGACCACTGCGCGAACGAACGGAGTGAGTATCGTTCATACCCCCTCTTCCTGCCCCCATCCACCCACCCGCACATAATATCCTACCTACCTCACCCTTCATACAATACCTACCGGATCACACGCATACGACTAGCTAACCCGACGGCCCGCCGCTTAATAAAATAAAGCCTTCCTCTCGTATCTGCGCCTCAGCGTGTACATGGCGGTGGTGGCCGTGGCCATCACGCTGTCGTTCCACCTCAAGTCGCGACCGTCGACCGTGGAGCTGCGCATGGCGAGGCCGCTGGGCCTCTTGTTCTGGCTGCTGGCCGTCGCGTGCCTCGTGATGGGTTTCGGAATTTATATCAGTAGGGAGAATTTTCATTTTCGTCTTTCTTTTCTGTTTGAAAAGACTTTTTTTTGTAATTTATTATTTTGGCTTTTGCTTTTGTTTTACGGTGAAATGGATCTGAGCCCCTCGAGCAAAAGCCCCCTACGTTCTATTGTTCCCTTTGAAACGGGCTGGAATTAGTTTGATGCTTTTGCGGTGCCCCTTAATAAACCGGAGGCAGACCCCGGGGGAAGGGCATTGAGGGTGCGGCCTCTTGAAAAGATAATGCGTGGGTAGGTAGTGAGTGCGTGAGTGCTGACCTGGCGGAACATGCAGGTACGATTAATAAATACAGTCGAAAGGCGGCCCTCGTGCAGACGGGCTGGAAGACGCAGTCGGTAAGTCTACCGTTATCAGTCGTCCTTATCATCACCACCGTTCGTTGGGGACTCGGGGCCGGAGCTGACGAGAAATTCAATCAAGATAATGTCGCTCGTCGCCCTGGCCATAATAAGCACCTGCGTGGTCCTGCTCGTGGTCGCGAGGCTCAAGGTCGGTTTCGAGTGCGACAGTTTCGACAAGCGATGTGCTCGAGATGCCATGAATTATCTGCGGACACGGGTCCTCTAGCTAAATAGCGTATGTCCTCCTGGTATATATGTGTGGTCCCCAACGCGCCCGAGTTTTCCTCTGCGCTGAAGCCTTTCCCATGAAACCCTTTGAGCGCCAATACTCCGGAATAGAGACTAAGCGAGAGGTAAAAATACGATACATGGACCACTAAGGACCTTCTCCGTCTCGTTGTAGCGACAGCTATTCCTTCACACAGAACAGATCCTGAGTGAGTAAATCTTCTGCTGAGTAGTCCTCGTTATTGCCGGTGCTGCACCCGCCGACTGTGCTCCTGAATTCCGTCGCATACGCCGCGGCAGACTCATCTACAGCCACGAAATCCGTCTTGCGCCCATCCCAGGATAGCAACGGAAGCTTGTTAAGCGGAGGTAATTCCCCGCCGTTCGGCAAGCTGTCGAGTAGCGACATGGGGGCAAGGCTGGACTCTGTTTCGCTGAGAGCCCGCTTCCGCGCAGCTTCAACTTCCTCATCAGTCGCGTCGTCGGCTACAAACTTCCGTGAGTTCCCCTCACGAGCGTATTCTTCCGGTAGCTGGTACAATTCGCTATGTACGGTCGCCAGATTCTTAGCCGTTTCCTCCCCGGGATATAATGTATAGTACCCCCGCATCCGCGCTAGTCTTAAAGCATGTTCCAACCAGGACGGGTGATTCTTACTCACGAGCTTGTCGGTCAGGAGGGAGGACACGGAGCCGGGATCTTGTTTCGCCGCGAGTGACCGCGCGGTAAAGTTGTGGAGATCCATCCATTTTTCGCCTAAGTAGAGCACTGCATTGCTGGAGGGTGCTTGCCATAAGAAGGGCGTTGGGGCGTCCCCGACGTCTCCTTTGCTGGTCCGGGGAATCAATAGCTCTTTCTCGTCCAGGAGTCGAGTCGGTTGCTCAAGGCTAATAGCAAAGAGCCCCATAGAATTCTTGTAACCTAGTAGGGTGTACTTGAGGTCTGATCATGACGTAGTGAGCACATTGCGGCTGGCCGATTTCAATGAGGGTGACTTACAATGGAAGAACTGTGGTGACAATTCTACCTGGGGCGAGAGAACAAGGACGTGCGAGCTTTTGGGACGCGCGGGCCAGAAAGATTCGAGGAAGCGTGCTGAACTCTCCTCCTCAGTCATGGCCTGCCGAGGTATCCGATGACGAAGAGTAAGCTGATGAGAGCTGGTCGGGCTGGCAAGGTGTGGCGGCGGCCATGAGAAAGACTCTAGAAACAGTTTGGTCGAAGAGTCTATATCGGACGGAAGCTCGATAGTGAGATGAGGGATTGGACACGCCGTGTAGTCGGCCGCGCTCAAGGACCTTAGAAGTCGTATGAGACTCCCCGACGCTCCTGGCGCCGCGCTAATCAATATGTCGATATGGTTCTCGTTCCATGCTGCATCGGCCGTTAACGGAAGCAAGAAGTTCGGAGGTGTCCTACTTACTGCGCAACGCGGCGCTGTCCAGCTTTGTCATCCATTCTAGGCTCTTTCCAGAATTCTTGGGGAGCTCAATTAGAGTATTCCCGGTCACCTTCACATGTTGTTGCGCCCCTCGGTTGAGCCATGCTTCCTCGTCGCTCGAGGCATCAACTATTATCGCCTGGGGATGCATGTACATGTGGATATGATCTGGATTGTATGTAAGCACCATCGATGGGAACAGCTCTACGCAGAGTGCACATACGGAAACCACGAAACACAGCATTCTCCATTCGGACATCGGTTGATATCTGGGCATTTTCCGTGCGAGCATCTTATACGAGGTTAGCATCAATAGGCCTAGCATCGGCAGGCACGTGCCAGTCGTCCCAAACGTACCGTGGAATATCAGATTACAGGACTCATCGATGCCGTTCACCTTCTGCAGCTCGGCCAGGTCGATGTTGCTCCGGCTCATGAGCGCGAAATGGACATAATTCTTCAACTCGGTCCCCATCTGGCAGGCGATAGGCAGCAGCGTGGCGGCGCTCTTGAGGGAGGCGGCAGCGAAGAGAACGTTCTTATTGACCGCCATGCTGCCCTTCGTGGGCGTGATGGCGTGCAGCGACGACGCTAGCTCGAGGAACTTGACGGGGCCGTTGTACGTGCGCTCCGGCGACGAGGCAGGCGGCGCCCTCGATCGCGGGTTCGCCTGCGACGAAGGCGGGAGGTGCCCGGGGTGAACGCGTGGCGGGGGCCGCGGCGGCACCCGCTCGAAGGTGGGACGGCGCATCAGAGGGTTCGGACCGAGGCCGGCGGGCATGTTCGCGACGAAGGCGTAGACCAGAAACGCGACGACGGCTAAGAGGGCGACTCCCTTAAGAGACCTCCGCCGCGGCCCTCTCGACGGGAGCCATTTCCGGGCGGTTAGCAGGCCGCGATCCTTGGCGTGTTTGTTATGGTCGTCGTCCTTCTTGCCCAGCTCCACATCGCTTAGGAAGTAGCTGCGCATTTTCGACATGGAGACATCCCAGTGTTTCTCCCTCTTTTGTCTCAAAGTCTCAATGAGAGGGGATGGAGGGGTCGGTGATACCGCGAGTTGGTCAAAAGTGTCTCATCGAGTGCAGCATTGCAACTGCAAGCACATGACGTTGGCAGTGTTGGGCAGGTTCTCGAGGGACAAAAGATGATAGGAGCTTTGGAGGAGCTACAATTCCCCTACCCACATTAACGTAATACCATACATTACACTAAGAATATGGCCCAAGCCCAAGATAAGAGTCAGCTTGAAGCCCCACTTAAAGAAGAGCCTACGAAGTACACGTGTTTAGTATCCAGTATAAGCGACCTACCGGTATATTATGTTAACAGATTGTCCAGCTGCTAGTGAGATCTTGATATGTTCCAAGTGAGGGTAAGATACCTACAGAGCTACAGTAGCCGCACCCCACTACGCTCAGCGTCTGATTGAAGCGCTAAGCCAAGCTTAGCTTAGCCTACATTATCCCTACAGTACTTCGATACTTTTCAGGGTCTTTCGAAGATCGATCTGCAACCGCCAGAAATTTTTATACTGCAGGGAAGCAGTGAAAGTGGGACTGATAACCTTGGAACAGTTTTGCCGGGCACAAACTCGACATCCCGCCAAAATTAAGTTTGGGGAACCTTCGCATATCCAGACGTTCTGCTGAGAACGGAAATAGGACGACGGTAAATTTTACTTGGCGCCTTCTCGCTCGCTATCAAAACCAACAAGAAGACAGACAGACACAGCATGGGCAAGTCACGGCGCAACAGAGGCAGCGGGCAGAAGCAGCGCTCGGACCCGATGGCCGGCAAGAAGGATAAACCGGTGAAGCCGCCGACGGACCCGGAGCTGGCCGCCTTACGGGAGAAGAGCGTGCTGCCGGTGCTCCGGGACCTGCAGAGCGCGGACCCGAAGCGGCGCACGGCGGCGGCGGCGGCCGTCGCCCACGTGGTGGCGCGGGACGCGCGGTGCCGCAAGCTGCTGCTGCGGGAGCGGGTTGTGGGCGTGCTGCTGGGGGAGACGCTGACAGACTCGTCGCTCGAGAGCCGCACCGCCGGCTGGCAGATCCTGCACACGCTCACCGCAGAGGAGGGGCCCGACTTCTGCGTCCACTTGTACCGGGTCGACGTCGTGACGGCAGTCCAGCACGCGGCGAAGACGGTAGGGACGACCCCTTCGGCGAAACCCCTTCTCTCGATATGCCAATGCGTGCATCTTTGCTGACCGCGACAGTATAGGTAACCGAAGCGCTCACGTCATCGACTACGCCTTTCGGCAAGATCTCCAAGGCCGAGCAGAGCTTCGTCTGGAGCATCGCGGAGGCACTGACGCCAATCATCACTGGACTAGCCGAAGCTTCGGATGAGGCATTCGACGCTATCGTGCGCAATGCAGATATCACTTCTTTTCTGCTTACGCTTCTCTCCGTTGACTCTACGCCTGCTTCCGTCTTAGAAAATGCTCTATTATGCATGTCAACCTTGTCAGAGGACAGCCGGCAGTTCGTGGAGGCTATCCTGGCAGATGAAACCACGAAATCGTACGAGAAGCTTCTATCGTTCCAGAAGGGGGGTGGCTACAAGGCGGTTCTCGCCTGCAGCATTCTACATAACGTATTCGCCGTTATGGAATGGCACGATCAAAATCCCGGAAAAGACGGGGCATCAGACGCCATTCTCGTGCCGACGCTTTCGCAATCGCTGGAGCAGGCCCAATCAAACGGAAATATGACGAATGGGCAGGGTTCGTCTAGCCCCGCGGACATCCTACGGTTGGCCCTCCAGATCCTGGCATCCATCGGCACTACTTTGCAGGAGTCGCTCGAGAAAGGCAACAAGGAGGAGGAGTGGGGAGGCATAGAGGACAAGGACGACGCCATGGACGCCGACATCGACGGCGGCAGTGATGACGACGAGGAGCAACTATCCGAGAAGGACGAACCCGCCGACGACAATGACGAGATGGACGAGGACCAGATGGAAGCCGACATGGAGATGGTCACGGCGGCGGACGACTACCCGGACGAGGCCTCGCGCATCGACGACCTGCCCACGCTCAGGGAACTGCTGCACAGGGCTATCCCCCAGGTCCTCAAGATAATAGCGAGGACAACGGGCGACGACGAGGCCTCATTGTCCATCCGCAGCCGCGCCTTCGCGACACTGAACAACGTTTCCTGGACGGTGTCCTGCATGGACTTCGGCGAGGGCCAGAACGCTGCGATCCTGCGGGCCTGGAGCCCCGTCGCGCGGACCATCTGGCGAGGCGCCGTGGCGCCCGTGCTTGCGACCGACACCTCGGACGTGGGGCTGGCGACGGTCGTGACGAGCCTCGCGTGGGCCGTGGCCCGCACGCTGCATTACACCGCAGACGACGATGCCTTCTCTCTCTCGAGCGGTGGCGAGCACAAGAAGTTCATGTCGCTGTACAACGCGTCCAAGAACCTGCGGGCCGCCGAGCAGCAGGAACAGGAAGACCCGTTCCAGAGCCTCGGCGTCAAGTGCGTCGGCGTCCTGGGCCAGCTGGCGCTGGACCCCCGCGCGCCCGTCGAGCTGAACCGCGAGGTCGGCGTGTTCCTGCTGACCCAGGTGCTGGCGGGGCTGCCGGGGGACACTCCGCCCGCCGACGCCGTCGAGGCGCTGAACCAGCTGTTTGACATCTACGGCGACGAGAGCAAGGCGTGCGACCGCGAGGTCTTCTGGAGGGACAACTTCCTGCAGCACCTCGAGGAGATCCTGCCGAAGTTCAGGGCGGCGGTGAAGACGGTGGATAAGAGAAAGTCGGCGGAGCTGAGGCAGAGGGCGGATGAGACTCTCATGAACCTTACGAGGTTCATTCAGTATAAGCAGAAGCATCGGCCGTGAGGGGCTGGTGTGGTTTAAGATATGATTATCAAGCGAGCTGCCCAATAGGACTCTGAGGGTGTGCACGACTACAAGCCATAGCTTACGACGTGAGACAAATAGTCTGTCCTAGCCCTTAAATGATGAGGGTCTTGAACAACGTGCTCTAGCCTAGCCTCGTTGGGAAAGAGAGTTGAAATGTCTACAATGACGTGGCGCGGGCAGATAATACCAACCTTCGCCGTGTTAACTCGCTCCTCGTTGCTATCTGGTAGCGTTGGTGCAGTCATCGAATCGGCGACCTTCACGAAGCTTTTCATGCGCATAAGTGCACTTACCTCGAATGACTAATGACCTTCTGCCACAGCAGCTTGTGATGAGTGGAAGAAGTGGAAGAAGTTCGGGAACCAAAGGGGGGACGACGAGTCTGATCCATGGGTCTCTGCCGGAGTTAGGTTCATAAGAATCTTGCGATCTATCAATATAACTCACACGTTCAATCGTAGCCCATGCCATTTCCCGGAACGCTTCCGGAATCCCCCAAGTAACACGAGGGCAAGTCAGTTGCTGTGATCCTGCTTCTAGTCCTCACCCGCTCACTCTTACCTAGATCAGAAAGGAACCGCCACAGCCCCAAGCTCAACCGATAGGCTTGAGCTTCTTCTTCTTCTTCCCGCTTTCACCACCGCCACCGCTAGACTTGCCTTTCTGAAATTGGCGCCAGCTGTCGATGCGCTGATCGCGGGTTTCCTCCCAGTCCTGCTCGTGCTGCCTCTTGCGCTTACGCTCCTCGGTCTCGGCCTCGGCGCGCCGCTGCTCACGGCCTTCCTCCTGCATCTGGGCCTTGAGCTGGCGCTTGCGGCGCATCTCGTTGTCGATGAGTACCTCGCGGGTCTTGTCGCGCCACATGCGGGCGAACTCCTCCGTCTTCAGCTCCGGGCTGTCCACGGTCCACTTGTTCTCGCGGATCAGCAGCATACGCGCGTCGGCGATGGCCTCGTCCAGACGCTCGCGGTGCTTCTCGTCCATCAGCTCCGTCTGGGCCTTCTTCAGGCGGTCGAAGGCCTCGGGCGCCTGGGGGTTCTTCGTCTTGTCCGGATGTATGAGCAGAGATTTCTTGCGGTAAACGATCTTGATATCAGATTCCGGCACACCGGGTTGGAGGTCTAGAACTGCGTAGCTAAGCACGCGTTAGCGAGCGCGTGTGTTCATGGGGGGTCGGGCGAGAATATAAGCATCTCGGATACCTGTGTAAAGCAGGGGGGTGAGGACCGTGGACTTACGCATTGAGCCTGAATGCCTTAAGGATGCGATCAATTTCGGCATCCTATAGAGATTGGGTTAGTCGAGACAATCGAAGGCGGCGCGGTGAAGGGGTGAAGCTTGCTTTGTCGAACTCCTTGGCTTCGGCCTCGAGAAGGTCGAGGGCGTCCTTGTCCTCAACCGGTTCGCTCTCAGCCGGTTTGTTCTCAGCCGGCTTTGAATCGTTGCCCGACATTTCGTCTATGATGTGCTGGTGGCTAATGGGGAATTGAGAATTGGCCGGTGAGAAGAGGACGCCAGTATGTAACTTAGTCTAGTTGGATGAGAAAACAGACTTCAATGTTGCCCCGGGTGGACGAGCATGGAGCAACGTCGACCCAAGTTACTTAGGTACTTAAGTACTTAACGTTAAAGTGCTGGGGCTCTAGGAGACGGAAGGCGGGTGGGTGACAGTAGCAAGTGGGACCCTGCGCGTGCACGAGCTTATCTGCGTACATGGTTACAATAAATTAAAAAGATAAGATAACTACGAGATAAGCCCGATAAGGCGTTGAGAACCAAAAAAGTTGCCGTCGCAGTCAGTCCTATGCCCCACACACTGAAGGTTCGCGATATACCATTAAACAGTCCTAGCAATTCTGGCAAGGAGCTCTTGGAATCGAGGAGATTTGCGGAGAGGCCCATCGGAGAACTGTTTAATGTAAAGGGCGAAGTCGACAAAATGGCGCCCCGTGCAGTGTCCCCAGCCGCATCCGAAAATGAAGTCGACATCCTAGGCTCACTATTCACCGACGATTCGGGGCTTACGAATGGGAAGATAGGGACTGGCGCCGCTCAGTATGGCTTCGGATTCGATGCCGGTGAACTGCTGGATGCTCAAGATGGCGAGGGAGAAGACGGCGACGAGGCCTTCATCGCCCTTAAGCAGGCCGCTTCCTTTAGGAAGACCAGCAATCTTAAGGGAAAGACGGTTAAAAAGGGCGGTGGTTTCCAGTCTATGGGTTCGTGGAGACAAACCCAAATATACTTCTTAGACCGTGTCACCTAACTATTTGTAGGTCTAAATGCGAATTTGTTGCGAGCGATCACGAAGAAGGGTTTCAGCGTCCCAACGCCCATCCAGCGCAAGACAATCCCGCTTATTTTAGGTAAGGCGAGGCTCGGACTTATTTGGAGACTCAGGTCGCGCGGAATCTGACGCAATATAGAACGGAAAGACGTGGTCGGTATGGCAAGAACCGGTTCCGGGAAAACCGCCGCTTTTGTCGTGCCCATGATTGAACGACTGAGGGCTCACAGCGCTATGTTCGGAATAAGAGCTCTGGTCCTGAGTCCATCGCGAGAACTTGCTCTACAGACTCTACGCGTAGTCAAAGATTTCAGCCGAGGAACCGATCTCAAGTGCGTCTTGCTAGTTGGTGGTGACTCTCTGGAAGAGCAGTTCGCGTCCATGACTACAAATCCAGATATAGTCATCGCGACTCCTGGTCGATTTCTCCACCTGAAGGTTAGTAGCCTTTCTCTTTAGCGAACTGTGTCTGAAGGCTCTACCCCAGCGTTGCTAACTCTAGAGTGTGACATAGGTTGAAATGTCCCTAGACCTTTCCTCGATACAATATGTCGTCTTCGACGAGGCAGATCGACTCTTTGAGATGGGTTTCGCTGCACAGCTTACAGAGATTCTTCATGCCTTGCCAGCTTCGAGACAAACGCTATTATTCTCCGCCACACTGCCCGCTTCTTTGGTTGAGTTTGCTCGAGCAGGATTGCAAGACCCAAGCCTGGTCCGTCTAGATGCTGAGACGAAGGTGTCACCAGACTTACAGTCAGCCTTCTTTAGCGTTAAGGGGGCGGAAAAAGAAGGCGCACTACTCCATATCCTTCAGGATGTGATTAAGGTCCCCCCTGGTTTACCGGAGGGTGCTGAGCCGGAAACGGGTAAACACTCGAAGAAGAGGAAGCGAGGCTCAGATGCCCCTAGTGGGAAGGGGAAGCCAACAGAACATTCAACGATTATCTTCGTCGCCACGAAACATCACTGCGAATACATGCAAGCGCTGCTTCTGCATTGGGGCTTTTCAGTCTCCTGTGTCTACGGCTCCCTCGACCAAACTGCCCGAAAAGAACAAGTCGAAACTTTCAGAAACGGTCGCTCCAATATCCTCGTAGTCACCGATGTTGCTGCTAGAGGTATAGATTTGCCCCTCTTGGCTAATGTTGTCAACTACGACTTCCCTCCACAACCCAAAGGTAAGCATCTAGTTTGGTTTCCTCTTTTTTTGTTTGCAATCTGCCTGGGAAGCGTATGTTTCGATATTGCACGTAGACCTGTTCTATGCTCGGAAGCCCTACCTAATAAGCGATTACTAACCGCGTACCGTGCTATAGTCTTTGTCCATCGTGTTGGCCGTACTGCGAGAGCAGGGCAGAAAGGTTGGAGTTACAGTCTTGTGCGGGACATCGATGCGCCATACCTCCTAGACCTTCAGTTATTCCTCGGTAAACGACTGCTGCTCGGGAAGGAGGGCAGTGACACTCTAAATTTCGCAGAAGACATCGTTGTTGGAGCGCCAATCAGGAGTAAAATTGAAACCAACGTAGAGTGGTTGAATAAGCTCTTGGATGAGAGTGCAGATATCAGTGCTCTTCGGAGAGTAGCCGAGAAGGCAGAAAAGTTGTATATGAGAACCCGAAACTCGGCATCTAGCCAGAGCGCGCGGCGAGCGAAGGAAATCGTGGCATCCAAGGGATGGATGCAAGTTCATCCCGTTTTCGGGGACGAGCTCGGTGCCGCAGAGAATGCGCGAGCGGAGATGCTTGCGAAGATCAGCGGATTCAAGCCGCAGGAATCAATCTTCGAGGTCGGCATGTCGACGAAAGGGAAGTTTAGCCGTAACAAGGCCGCCGAGGTCATGCAAACAATGAGAGAGCGCTACGGCACCCGCAAAACCGGACGGGAGGACGAAGCTTCCGAAGCATCCGAAGACGAATCACCGACTGCGGGAAATGGCGACGCGAATCCGTTCGATGATAGCGATGGGGATATGGATGGCGAACAAGACGGTGCTTGCGACGGTGGATCCGCCGAGGAAGAGGAGGAGGACGACGAGAATGATGATGACGATGACGATCTCGAAGTCACCGTGTCCAATCACGCGACCAGCAAGCCTCAGGACCCGTCGGACTGGCGGGACCCGGAGGTCTTCATGTCGTACACGCCGCGGACGGTCAACGCGGCCGAGGAGAAGGGCTACGGCGTGCACTCGGGCTCGTACGGCAACAAGCCCAGCTTCGTCGAGGCGGCGCGCGACGTCACCATGGACCTCGCCAACGACGAGGGCGCCAAGTCCTTCGGCGTCCCCACACGCCCGGGCCTGCGCTGGGACAAGAAGAGCGCGCGCTACGTGAACCGCGAGAACGACGTCGACGGGTCGCGCGAGACGGCCAAGAAGGGCAGCAAGGGCGCGCGCATGATCCGCGGCGAGAGCGGCGTCAAGATCGCCGCCAGCTTCCAGAGCGGCCGCTTCGACAAGTGGAAGCGGGCGCAGCGGATCGGGCGCCTGCCGCGCGTCGGCGAGCAGGAGCGCCCCGGCCACGCCCACGTCGCGCCCGCTTCGTCCTCCGCCCCCGCCGCCGAGGGCGGGCCGAGGTACAGGCACAGGCAGGAGAAGGCGCCCAAGGCGGCCGACAAGTACCGCGACGATTACGAGGTGCGCAAGAGGCGCGTGGCGGAGGCCCGGGAGAAGCGCGTGGGCCGGTTCCGCGACGGGCCGGGGAGCCGGAGGGAGATCAAGTCCGCCGACGACATACGCAGGAACCGCCTGCTCGCGCAGAGGCGCAAGGAGAAGAACGCGAGGCCCCCGAAGAAGGGCGGCGGTAAGCGGTGAGCGGCGAGCGGCGATCAGCGAGCGGCGATCAGCGAGCGGACGCTATTACTACGGAACTGGGGATGGGGAGGGCATTGCGTTTGTGCTAAGGTATAGAGGGTAGTAGTTAGTGAGTGGTCTAGATAAGTAGGAAACTACTGTAGTGTAGTAATGTCCGTTATGTTGAGAGCATTGCCAGTCTATGTATTATCTCGTGGTCGTGGGCTGAACGGGGGCGTGCTACGAAAGATGCCGAGTTGCGCCTGGACATACACCATCGATGACCCGGTGCTGATGCTAGCCGATCACACCTTCAAGCGCGTGCTCCTCGATGGTCTACACACTTCTACAGCAACCCGACTACCGAGACGAGTGAACTGTAAGATCCCTGGCGTCTATTGATGGCGCATGGCCAGGCCTCTCTCTAACGGTGCGCGGCGGCCCTAGAGATTATCTGTTTAATAATACATCTGGTTTATGATTCGGCTGAACCATGTCGCTCCTAGCCCCCCCGGTTCCAGGTCCCCGCCTCATATCTACTAGGTCCTGGCCAGCGCTCATTTCAGTTACCACCCCATTAAGGGTATGGCATCGTTAAGACCTACTTCGTCAATGTCCGGCTCATTTGCCGTCTTCCCACTCCGGGTTCTAACGGAACATTAGTTTCAACTACTTCTAAGAGGAGGGGGCTGATATGGTCCTTACTTTACGGAGGATAACGAGACCCTCCAGGGTGCTGCTGAGGCTGATGTATTCCTCATCCTCGAGTTCCGCGCGCTCTCCGTACGCGAGCAGAACCGGGGTGCTTTGTGTCTGCCAACCGGTGATGGTCTTCGGGCGACCGGCCTGGCCCACGACGTCGACGGCCTGACCGACCCGGACGTTGACGGTTAGGGGCTTGAGGTTCTCATCGAGGGTCACGAGGAAGCGCGGGTGGATGGCAGTGACGAGGAAGTAGAGGAGGTAGTGTGAATTCGAGGTGATGAACTGCTTGGCGTCGATCATGGCGACGAGGACGGCGAGCAGACCAGCAGCCGATACCCGCGAAAGGACCTGGCGGTCGGTGTGGAACGGGTTGAGACTCATAGTGCCCTTGCCCATGTGAAGAAGGCCTTGAGCAATGCGAACCATGAACAGGGATTCCTGGTCTCGGTGATAGTAGCTTGCCAGCTGTCGTAGCAGCTGGGCTAGTCTGGCGTTATTCGTACCGGCTCCCAAAAGACCCATGGCGAAGATGGCGTTGATGGCGACGTCGTTGTCGTTGTCGTGACTGTACCGAGACAGCGTGTCGTAGACCTTCATTTGGGGGTTACTAGGGCTGATGAGGCCCATGGCTAAAGGAACAGCCCGTCGGATGTTTGCCTCGCCGTAGTGCATGAGATGACCAAATTGTCGCAGTACCATCTCTTGGCCCACGTCTTCGCCCATTGCAACCAGGGCAATGCCCAGGACCGCGTATGCCTGCAGCAGCTCATCGCCTTTCTTGTCATCCGAGTCCTCAATGTGCTCATTGCATATGTGCAGAAGTTCTTGGATCTTCAGCACAGCTCCCGTTCCCGCCCAAGCGCAGATTTCCGCGAGAACAGCTGTCGGCCTAGCCATGGGGTGGTCGACAGCCTTCAGGGTCTCCAAGATGACATCCACCTCTTCTTGTCGGCCAAAGAATAGAAGACCGAGGCCAAGAGCTAAGAATCGGGTCCACTTGTCTGTCAACTGGTTCTGCCGCTCCTCATCCATGAGGAGAGTGACAATAGCCTCGCTGACGTCCGGATTGCCTGTGCCGACGAACGTTATTCCGCAAGCCAGAGCGGCCATTGCGGAAATTTGCATGCTCAGTCCAGAGTTCTGCACAATGGGTAGTAGGACCTCTAATATCTCATCCTTATTAGAGCCAGCATATGCGAGTCCAAGACCCATGACGGAGGCAGTCCGAACCAGGGGATTCTTATGTTCCAACTTGTCCGGTTCGCCCAGCAAGGCCAAGGCAGGCTCGCTGTCGAGGCGCACACCGGAATTCATAATGCCGATGGCAAGCATAGCACCAGCCTGAACTTCAGGCTCATTCGCGTATGTGTATTTGTCGATCTTATCGAGCCCGTTCTCAACGTCCCACATAAGGAGCGTGCCTAGCGATGCCACGGTAGATGTCATACCCTCGTCCTTGGTCTTCCAGAGCCAGGCTTCCTGGTCAACGAGCATCATCTTGTCGTTCCCGAAGCCGGCATTTACGAACGCATTGACGAAACCGGCTGCAAGGTTGTGCCGGGCCGAGTCCAGATTCGTCATGCCAGCGACTCGGCTGCTCTCTAGGTGGCTCTTGTAGATGTCCTCGGTGGTCTTGGGTTCGAGGACGTTGAGTTCCTTGCCGAGGAACTTGAAGTATTCCGACAGCTTCATATTGGTCATAGCCTCATCGATCTCTTGGCTATCCTCCAGGTTCTCATCTTCCCTGTCATAGACAAGCCAGATCTTTTGACGCCCAAGCAGGAATGCCAACTGCTTCTTCAACGCCGGATCCTCTGCGTCTTCGATGTCCTCCCTGATGAGGTCCAGGTCATTGAGCCGTATCGCAATAACCATTGCCTGAGTATGTTCCTTGTACGTCTTGTATATTTCATGGGCAGTGCGGAGGAACTGTTCGTTATCAGGGTACATCAAGAGATTGACCATGCTCACGAGGTACAGGCAGACCCGAGAGTAGGTGTTTTCGTCGACGTACTTAGGTAGCTGTTCAATAATCTCGAGTTCGCTCATCAAGTCGACCGCATCGGCTTCCGCATTGCTCTTCAAGAACAGCGGTACGAGGATCAAGGCGAGGTCCATGAGGTCCTTGACGGGCTCGTCATTCGTAACCCTCTTAGCGTAAACTTCTCCGATCTCTAAGGCTAGATGTCGCGTGTACTCGTGGCCCCACGATTCGATGTCTTGAGTGGTGGACTCTAGTCGGTACTTCAAGGTGTCTTGCCTATCCTCATCCGAAAACGTCATGCCGATGACTGATAAAACATCAGCTAAGGATGATTTGTCAACTCCGGCGGGCCATTGTTCGTAGAGTTTCGTCAGAGTCTCGTAATGCGGTCTTAAGAACTTGAGGGGTTTCGGAACGGCTGTCATAGAGGATGTGGAGGTCTTGATGAAGGTCTTCATCGCCTCCAAGGCCGGCTTGTATAAGGATGCATCTGATTCCTACAGAGCTAGTCAGCAGAGTCGAGGTGGCCGGGCAGCATAGGGACATGGGAAACGCACAGTCAAGCGCTCGACGAGCATGTCTAGCTCGCTCTTGAGCTGCTGATCCTCTTCGCTCAGCTCCTCTTCAGCTATGCCGAGTTAACGATATAAGATCTACAATCATGAGCAAAAGCCATGAGGGCATACCACCAATCCGCTCCTCGTCCTTCTTGCCGTTGACCTGAGCCTGGCCATCCTTTGTCTTCTTGTTCTCGTCTGGCTTATTATTATCGACGGCCTTTCCCTTTCCCTTGTCGATGGCCTTTGGCGCGTCGTTGTCTTGCGCCATGGTGGTAGAATGGACGGCGGGGAGGAGCGAGCTTTAGGAAGTTGAGGCGAATGTGATTACGATGACGTTGGACAAAGATATAGTTCACACTGCCACTATTCACCAAAAGAAAAAGATATAGAATCGACGCAGGGACGTCTGACCGGAATGAAGGATTTAAACCACCAACGATGGGTGGAAAAGGTAAGTTGTATGTGGTGAATGGTATGAGAAGAGATGACAGGTGATGATGCTACAGGTATGTAGTGTAGTGACAGAGCTTCTCTAGCCGTAACGTAAAGCTGCTGCCCCAACGGCACCTGCAGCTAGGCTCGTCTGGCTGTAGAGGTTTACGCGAGGCTCTGCCGCCTAACGCAAAAATCTGGGCAAAACTTAGAGCTGAAGGTGGTCAAAGCGGTTGCTAGTGCTATTACCTGATTAGGTAATCAATATTCTTGGACCACATCCATGTGGGTAGGTATCTTCAGTAAGCAGCTATGGTGTTCCGAGGCTAAACACATCTTCACAGGTATTTCGAAGAGTTCATAAAATTAGGCCGTATCCTGAGTTGTAAAAACTTGGGTAAATATGTCAGGTGTATCTTAGTATGCGGGGGTTAGTGCTGGTAGGGATCTGCCTCTTGAATCGTTCTGATGAACTACTTTGTATGTCTCGCTTAAGGTACCTTCGATGCGGTCCTCCTCCATAGTTTGGTACAACTCTTCCATCCAATCTTCATCCGATGGACCATGGGAATTACCTATGTATATACTGAAGTATGCAGATGTAGAAATATACACCTATCTTGCAACGCAGCAACTATGAGGCTCTAATACGGTCATGTGCCCTTTGGTTTGACACCGTCCCATGCAACTGCGGTCAAGTGCTGCCGGCTGTTACGCATTGACTTTCAAGCAGCAAGCAGGGGATGTCAACCTGGGCTTCAGGGCTATTGCAACTTCCTGGAAGATCTATTACCGCCGTCAAGGCATCCTCCCATCAGTTATTACTCACCTTAGATACGACACCAAAATAATCAGAGTCAGCTGGCTGAAGTTCTCACGGTAGCGAATGCCCCGTTTGTGATCCATGCCCATATGACGACCAAGTGTCCGGTCAGCGCTATAGGAACCAAACCTTAACTCATTTCCGCCTTCACAGACACGTATCAGAACTAAGTCGCAGGCGTCATGGAGGATGCCATGGACGTCGACGAGCCACGAGGCACCAAAAGGAAGGCGCCCGAGATGACTGTAGAGGAAAATGCACCTCGTCGCATAAAGGCAAGTTCGCCAAGCCGACCACATTCAGATATGATTATTTACATTTCGCTCGCATAGGCACTAGACCAAGATGTCGTAAACAAAATTGCTGCGGGGGAAATCATCGTGGCACCGGTGCACGCCTTGAAGGAGTTGATCGAGAACGCTGTTGATGCGGGATCCACGTCGCTAGAGATCCTGGTCAAGGACGGTGGACTGAAATTGCTGCAAATTACTGATAATGGTCATGGAATCGATGTAAGCATTCTTACGCTTTTGACGGTGATCTGTTACTGATGTCAAGTCAGAAAGAGGACCTGCCCATTCTGTGTGAAAGATTTACCACATCCAAGCTCAAGAAGTTTGAGGACCTGAGTAACATTGGTACCTATGGATTTCGTGGTGAAGCACTTGCTAGTATCAGCCATATTGCTCATCTCACCGTCACCACGAAGACGAAGGATTCTAACTGCGCGTGGCGGGCGCGTTATGATGGGGGGAAATTGTCGCCAGCAAAACCTGGCCAGACGCCCGAACCCAAGCCCACGGCAGGACGGAATGGCACACAGATCTCCGTAGAAGACTTGTTCTACAACGTACCCACGCGCCGCAAGGCCTTCAGGTCTACATCTGACGAGTACAACAAGATCATTGACATGGTGGGTCGTTACGCCATCCACTGCGAGGGCGTTGCCTTCTCCTGCAAGAAGCATGGCGACTCGGGAACCTCTATTTCCGTACAGTCCCAAGCATCGACGATAGATCGTATAAGACAAATACACGGCGGAAGTGTGGCTAATGAGCTTATCGAGTTCGCCACTGCTGATGACCGCTGGGGATTCAAGGCTTCCGGTTGGGCCACAAATGCTAACTATCATGTTAAGAAGACGACCCTCCTCCTTTTCATCAATCATCGCAGCGTAGAATCTTCACACATAAAGAAAGCGCTGGAGCAGACATACTCGACATTCCTCCCGAAGAGCGGGCACCCGTTCGTCTACCTCAGCCTTGAGATAGACCCACAACGCGTCGATGTCAATGTGCATCCCACAAAGCGGGAGGTCAACTTCCTCAACGAGGATGAAATCATTCAAGCTATTTGCGAAAACATCCGAGGAAAATTAGCTGCTGTCGACACAAGTCGGACGTTCATGACCCAGACACTCCTTCCCGGAACTATTCTCTCGGACAGCACACCACAACAAGAACCTGAAGGCTCCTCTTCCAAGACACCGGCTACTTTGCGGAAAACCCCATCCCGTCCTTACGAGAACAACCTTGTTCGAACAGATGCTTCGTTACGCAAGATAACTAGCATGTTTCCTTCGGCGTCAAAGTCCCCGGTGCCCGGCACATCACACGGTTCTACGTCCGAGTTGGCGCCGGAACCCATGTATGAAATGACGGATCGTGAGCCGATCGTTTGCAGACTTACGAGCGTGCGTGAACTTCGGTCCGAGGTCCGAGATGACATGCATCACGAACTAACGGAGATTTTTGCCAATCACACCTTCGTGGGAATCGTGGATGAGCGGCGTCGCTTGGCAGCCATCCAAGGGGGTGTGAAACTGTTCCTCGTTGACTACGGACGTGCATGCTTCGAGTACTTCTACCAGGTTGGGCTCACTGACTTTGGCAATTTCGGAGTCATTAAGTTCCAGCCGCCACTCGATCTACGCGAGGTGCTCCAGATTGCAGCGGAGCGTGAGAAAGCAACGGCAGCGGACGGGGAATTGGCCGACGATGACGACTTCGACGTGGGCGAGGTAGTCGAAAAGGTGGCCGAGCAGCTGATCGAGCGACGCGAGATGTTGCTAGAGTATTTCAGCCTCGAGGTCTCCCCGGCCGGCGAGCTGCTGAGTATCCCGCTTCTGTTGAAAGGCTACACGCCTTCGATGGCGAAGCTACCGCAGTTCCTGCTACGCCTAGGTCCGCACGTCGACTGGACCGACGAGAAGGCGTGCTTCGAGTCGTTCCTGCGGGAGCTGGCAACCTACTACGTCCCGGAGCAGTTGCCGTCCCTCCCAGGCAACGACCAGGTGGAAGAGGATATATCGGATGAGATCAAGGCACGGAGGGCCCATATCCGTCGCGCCATCGAGCATGTCTTCTTCCCGGCGTTCAAGGCGAGGCTCGTTGCCACCAAATCTTTTATGAAGGCTGGCGTGCTGGAATTGGCGAGCCTGAAGGGCTTGTACAGGGTGTTTGAGCGGTGTTGAAGGACGTCACGGGACGGTGTTTACTAGTAGTTAGTCCTAGCTGTGCTGGACATACCGTTGCTCGATTTTGGCTAACACTTGTAATTTATGGGCCGGCGCTTGGCTGGAAGGAGTTGTTTCACACAGCTTGCTTTGGCTATCATCGCATACATTCTAGGCGGGCTTGCTGATATAGGGAAACATAGTATGTGGACTGGGTCCTATTCGGGGAGAACATAGTAGCTAGGCAATTGCTTCATGTGAGTTACGCCATCATCCAATTCTGCCATCTAGTATCAGAGTGCTTATATTTCATCTGTCGATCTCGGTCAATATGTTCTCCTGAACTCACCCGACATTCTGTTGGCGGACACCCTTCCACCGTCACGAGGAGAAGGAACCTGATGTTCGCGCAGACGAGGTCGGACACGAACAAGGTGCAAGAATATGGAATTTAATTGCCCTATGGAATAATGCATCCTAACCAGCCTGGAAAGCCATCTTGATGATCAAATGATCCATGGATATGGCGATTAACATCCGTGTCGGCAAAACAACGACTACGGGAGTTATATCTATCTACCCGAATCAGGTATCCATTAATGTACAGGTCAAGTTCCGCAAGCCAGATGTGCTGAAATACGTCGCGCGTCTCAAGATACCACCACAAGAAGGACTTCGCGAGATCCGCAGATGTGGGGCTAACTAGGGGAAGGGGCAGGGCAATCCAGGCAATGTAGATGGATTGGATGCAATGTGAATGCCAAGTCAAAAAGTCAAACGCGATATCCATCCATGGCCTTATGTCCAACCAAACAACCAATCAACCGACTGCCTGCCATCAACGACAAACAGCCCCTACGTACGGGCGGCCTCAAAAGATAAAACCAACCCCTCCCCTACCCTACTCCAAGAGAACACCGCGGTGCTGATGAGGCGCTTAGGCGACGCCGTCCAGAGCCGCTGCACCGTTGGCGGCGGCGATGGCGGCATTGACCACGTCAGCGGCCTCGGCGGCCACGGTGTCGGGCTTCTTCTCGTCTCCGCCGTCCTCGCTCACGGTATCCTCGGCCTTGGACTCCGACTTGAAGACAGTGGCCCGCTTCTTGGGCGCTGGGGTGCGGCGCTGGCGCTTCTTGGTCGGGGTGGCATCGCCTGGGAGGATGGGGTTAGTAATCCAGCAGCCGTGGTTTGACGGCGGAGTGCGGGGGAAGGGAAGGAAGAAAGGCTTACCGTAGTCGCCATCCTTCTCGCCGTCGTCGCCGGCGTCGCTTCCCGTGGCGGCGGTGACGGTCTTGGTGCGCTTACGGCCACCGGTGCCGGTGCCTCGGGCAGATGCTGTATAATTGCAACATAGGTTAGCCCCTTCATACCCCGATATATGATATTTGCCTAGGCGCGTAGGTATCCCGACGAAGCAGCAGCGGGTGTCACAGGCAAGCTCATTCGAGCGCTGAAGTGGGATGATAACCAAAGCAGCAGGATGAGGAAGTCACGTGGAATGCGATTTTCCAAATGGGGTTGCGGGTTGCCGCCTGCCTGCCAAACGACACCAGAGACGAAGGAGAACTTAAGACTTGGAACTTGAACTCGAACCTACCAGATGAGGCGCCCTTCTTGGGGCCGGCCTTGGCCTTGGGGGTCGCGGGAACGCTGCCGCTGCCGCTGCCGCCTTCGCCCTTGTGGGCGGCCGCCTCGTCCTTGATCTTGCCGAGCATGTGCATGAGCGACTTCGGAGTGCGGCCCGGCATGTTAAGCTCGCCCAGGCGGACTTTTCCGCCGGCTGAGGTCAGCTGGTCAATGATTTGGACCATCAGCGAGGCCTGGCGTCTGTTGGTTAGTATGTGTGATTTTTTGGTTGGGTTGGGTCATGATGGGGAGGTTATACCTTCTCAGCATCAGTCCACTTGCCGCCAGCGCCCTCGTTGGTGTTGTTGGAGTCCGCCATGTTGTCTTGTCTGGTTATGGTTAGTTGGTATGTGGATACGGATATGGTGTTTTGTATTGAATTAAGTGTGTGGGTGTGTGTTGAGTGGATGGAGTGTGGAAAGATTTGGGGTTGTAAGAAGTCAAAGATGGATAGGCTGGCTGAAATGGTAGAGTGGAAGTGGATGAGATGGTAGGGAAGTGGGAGATGGGTAAGTGTGTAGCAGTAGAGGTAGATCAAGTGAACAGAACGGTAGGGAACCTCTCTACCTGATGTGTCGTGTCAATGACGCAACGTGTTTAAATAGATAAAGACTGAAAATGCCAGAGACTGTAGGTTCGGTAGAGGGTGAGCCTTATATGGAATACTGGTTTGGAGGACGTGGAGTCGACGTTCACGTCTCTGAGGTGAGGGTTGCTTGGGGGATTAGGATTAAGAGGTAAGCGGCGCTAGCGAGCACTGTAGGAGGGCTACTGAGGGAAAGAGGAAAGAAAACAAGCGGTTGATGTTAGGGACATGGGGGATGACGTAACATTTGTGTAGTGACAGTTCTGTATATAAAGGACGAGGTATGTAAGGGGACGAAGTAGAGGCTGGGCGGCCAAATTCAGGAACTGAGCAGAGCTGCCCAGCACTCACGCTTCGGGAGTTCTAGAGACACAGGGTACGATGATAGACGGATATCGAGGAAGGAGGCAGCGGAGACCAGCAGCTGGGTGAAGCTACTAAGCATTACCTAAAATATGAGGAACGGATAGGATCCAGGGGCATGTGCAGTTACCGAGTATATCTGAGTATGGAACACACAGCTATCGGCCAGCCTCAACGAGATAAAGAAAATGGAAATTGGAATGTCAACTGCACATATGGCTTACCTTGCTAAGGTTCTGAAGGTCGTGGGCAATGGACTTCGAGATGATAGGTCCTCTCGGTTTAGGTGCTTGATGAGGCTTGTCTAGGCGTTAGAATGAAGTGTAGAGATACTCCAGGTGACTGGAACAGAAGACGTCTTGAAGTGAAGTGGAAATACCAGGAAGAAGTTGAATGTGTTGCGTAAGGGAAAGCTTGGAAAGCTTGGAAAGCTTGAAAGCTTGCAAAGACACAGGTGGGTAATGGAGATACGGACCATGTGAAGAATAACCACACAGCAAGACGACAATCGACCTTGGGGACGGGACTAAGATCAAGCCTTTATGATATTCGTGGGAAGGAACACGCGACTTACGCGTTATAGATAGCTCTTGGAAAGGTTACGCGTTATGGACGTTAGGGCAGGATAAGTTTTGTCAGAACTAGTATGGCGGGAGCACGCGACTTCAGGTAGCTGCTATGACTACTAACACCATTGGCTGTTCGTACTGAAAATAGTTCTAATATGTAGTATTACCTTCTATAACTATACTGGCTGCTAAGGGGGATCTATACTCTCTTCCCTTCTTTCGTTGCCTGGCATGGTCAACAACCTGAGTAGCCCAAGATAAAGACTGTATGAACTCCCTTACCAAAGCATTTGACCGATTATAGTCTACCATTACGTTCATATCTCGTTTGTCCATTATATTCCTTCACATCCTGGCCTTGGGTCACACCCGCCTTCAGTTAGGTTGGTTGAGGCACCAGGGACTTATATCAGGCCTGGATGACACACCATCGCCTTGTAGCCTGATATTTCACTTGTGGATGGAATAATGCTCATTGGAGAGATGTTATGGGTGGTATAGGCTTAAACCTACCTTGAGCCTCGCGGGGTGTCTCAACTGGATCCTAAGTTCTCTGCTCTCGTAAGGCCTCTTTTAGGGAGTTTTCCATAGCTGCCAATATCTAGGTGTCAAGTCACTGCACTCCCCGAATAACAGGAAAATGTGATTCAGCACCAAGAACGTTAATGAAATCACAGTTTCCATGTCAGAGGGCTGTGAGTCTTGCACAAGACTATGTATGACCTGTCCTATGTCTTGGTGCCTGACAAAGGGGTTCCGGGGAAAAGGAGATAACGGCTCCAGTGACTGATGCTGGTAGACCGTATGGAATACCGTGTGGATAGCATACGACACGGATTATTAACGCCCATTAGACTACGAAGTAACTACTAGGTACGCTAATGAATCCCATGCTAGGCGCTAGGGGCCTATCAATGCGATGGCATGCCTGCAGCCCCAGAAAATTACTTTCAAGATACAGTACTTCTGATCTTCTGTGATACTTAAGTAAAGAGAATGCGTGCGGATTGGGAGCATTGCGCATGTGCCTGCCGCCTCGAAGTTTTACTAACATTAGGTAACCAGTCAGCGTTTCCGGCCAGATCTTCGAGGGATACGTTCTCTCCCGGCTCTTCCGTTTTGAGATGTGTTGGTTCTTGTTTTAACTTAGTACACTTTTGACTTATAACGCGTAACTTAGCCAGTTTTGTTGGTTCAAGTTTTGTTGGTGCAATTCGTTCTGGATTGCACGACGTCCCATGATTGCCAACATAGAACTTGGATTTCTGGCTCTGGTTTTCGTTGTATAGACGAAAAGGGTGAATCGGCGCTGTATGAAGCGCTTGCTGCCTCTGCTGAACAGTCTCAGTCTCTTGAGTCTTGCAGCAGGTACCGCCCTTCAGAGTCTACAACTACAATTACATCTCCGTCCATTCACTCTGCCAAGTTCGCTGGTCCGCCGCACTCTTCACAAAACTTACCAGGCCCCGGCCCATCTCCAGCCGCATTGTCGGTTCTTCAATACCACTTCCCGACCAACCAAATCCAGCGAATCAATCACTGTTGCCACTATGAATGGGACAGGCCCGACTACGCGATCGAAGAGGAAGCACGCCCCGTCCCCAGACACCGAGTGGCCTAACAAGCAGTCCCGGCATCTGAACGGCAGACTTTCCCCGAGCGAGAACACTCCCGACGTGGAAATGGGCAACTTTATCGATGCCGCCGATATTCCTGGCGAAGACGTTGTTCCCTTGTACCAAGCCCAACCTGGCGACAGCGCAGAATGGCAGGCTATGGTCCAGAAGGTTGTGCGGAATGTCGTGTCTATTCGCTTCTGTCAGACGTGTTCCTTCGATACCGACGCGGCTTGTGCTAGCGAAGCAACCGGCTTCGTTGTCGATGCCGAGAAAGGGTACATCCTTACAAATCGCCATGTCGTCGGTGCTGGTCCCTTCTGGGGTTATGTAGTCTTTGACAATCACGAGGAAGTCGACGCGTACCCGGTTTACAGAGATCCCGTTCACGACTTCGGAATCCTGCGCTTCGATCCTAAGGCCATCAAGTATATGCCTGTAGAGGCCCTTCCCCTCCGTCCAGATTTGGCAAAAGGCATGTCAATCACCATGAGTCAAACGTTAGCTTCAAGTTACTAATAGGTTTCTCAGTCGGTGTTGAGATAAGGGTTGTCGGTAACGACGCAGGTGAAAAGCTCAGTATCCTTTCCGGTGTCATTAGTCGGCTTGATCGAAACGCCCCTGAATACGGCGAGGGTTATAGCGATTTCAACACGTGCTATTATCAAGCAAATGCCGCAGCAAGCGGAGGCAGTTCTGGCAGTCCCGTCGTAAACATTGATGGCTTCGCCGTAGCGCTGCAAGCTGGAGGTCGATCTGATGGTGCCTCTACCGACTACTTTCTTCCTCTCGACCGTCCATTGCGGGCCCTGCGTTGCATACAAGAAGGAAAGATGGTCGAACGGGGCACTATACAGTGTCAATTTCTGCTGAAGCCCTTTGATGAATGTCGTCGTCTCGGTTTGACGTCGGAATGGGAGGCCGAAATGCGCAAGGCCTTCCCTAAGGAGACTAATCTACTGGTTGCAGAGATCGTTCTTCCGGAGGGGCCTGCCCACACGAATATAGAGGAAGGTGATGTGCTCCTGAAAGTCAACGGCGAGATGATCACCCAATTCATCCGGCTGGACGAGATACTGGACTCTAATGTTGGGAAGACCATTCACTTCACTCTACAGCGTGGAGGGGAGGATGTTGAAGTTGATATTCAGGTTGGAGATCTCCACGAGATAACACCTGACCGATTTGTTACTGTCAGTGGAGCAAGTTTCCACAGCCTATCCTATCAGCAAGCGCGTCTTTATGGTGTCGCTTGCAAGGGAGTCTATGTCTGCGAAGCTTCAGGGTCTTTCCGCTTCGATAGTACCGATAGCGGTGCCATGATACAATCTATAGATCAGAAGAAGACCCCCGACCTACAGACCTTCATCGATGTCGTCAAACAGATTCCCGATAGGAAGCGGGTCGTGGTCCAGTATAGGCACCTTAGAGATCTCCATACTCTCCATACCATCATCGTCAATGTGGATCGACATTGGTGTACCAAGATGCGGCTTGCAGTTAGGAATGACAAGACCGGCTTGTGGGACTTCGAAGACCTGGCGGATCCCATACCGCAAATACCGCCGGTTCGCCTAAAAGGTTCCTTTATTCAGCTGGAACACACCTCTCACCCTGCCGTGGCAGACCTGGTACGAAGCTTCGTTCAGGTCAACTGTACGATGCCGCTTAAACTAGATGGGTTTCCGCGGAACCGAAAATGGGGAATGGGTCTCGTCATCGATGCCGAGAAAGGACTTGTGGTCATCTCGAGAGCCATTGTTCCATATGATCTGTGCGACATTTGGGTCACGATTGCCGACTCGATCGTCGTTCAGGCTAAGGTTGTATTTATGCACCCTCTCCAGAACTACGCTATCATCAAGTATGACCCGGATCTTGTTGATGCGCCAGTGTTGAGTGCCAAGTTAGGGAGTGACTACATCTCGCAAGGCGCTTCGACAACATTCATCGGGTACAACAGAAGTGGACGCATCGTCCACGCTGCTACCACAGTGACCGAAGTCACCGCTGTCGCTATTCCTGCCAATTCGGGAGCACCGAGGTACAGAGCCTTGAACGTCGACGCGATAACGGTAGATACAAACCTCAGTGGACAATGCGGAAGCGGTGTACTCGTTGATAAGGACGGTACTGTGCAAGCATTGTGGCTCACCTACCTCGGCGAAAGATCTCACGGGTCGAGAGACGAAGAGTACCATCTTGGTTTGGCTACCCCGACCCTCTTGCCTGTCGTCTCGCAGATCCAGCAGGGCCAAACTCCTAAGCTGCGAATGTTGTCAATGGAGTTCCGTGCTATTGCTATGGCACAAGCCCGTGTTATGGGCGTACCCGAGCATTGGATCCACCAGGTCTCGCTAGCAAATAAGAATGCGCACCAGCTTTTCATGGTCTCAAAGCGCACGTTCGAGCGCGGAAACCACCCGAGCGTCCTGTTCGAGGGCGACATCATCCTGACACTGAACGGCAAGATCATTACACGTGTTTCCGAGTTGGACGTCATGTATTCCCATGAAGTCCTTGATGCGGTCATCGTCCGGGAGGGTGAGGAGCTACACCTCCAGGTCCCCACGGTCTCGGCGGATGACGTCGAGACCGACCATGCCATCTCGTTCTGCGGAGCGGTGCTGCATGCTCCCCATCACGCCGTGCGGCAACAGATCAGCAAGCTACACAGCGAAGTCTACGTTTCTGCTAGAAGTAGGGGTTCCCCAGCTTATCAGTACGGACTCGCGCCCACGAATTTCATCACCCACGTCAACGGAAAGCCTACGCCGGACCTCAAGAGCTTCTTGAATGAAGTCGTCAAGATTCCGGACAATACTTGTACGTCTTGCCCTTCTCTGTCTTTGTACTCCTCAAGAGCCTTCCTGTCTATAGATACCCTTTTCTCCCCAGAGAACTAACCCAACTCTAGATTTCCGGTTGAGAGCCATGACATTCGACGACGTGCCGTGGGTCATCACGATGAAGAAGAACGAGCACTACTTCCCGACGATGGAGTGGATCAAGGACGGATCTGAGCCGTGCGGCTGGAAGCGCGTGACGTACGAGCACGACGGGAACGTTCACGACGGCGACCCTAACGAGGGCATGATGCCCATCTCCGAGCCGGACGACCAGGGTGACGCGGACTAAGACGTGGGCATATAGATCACCTATCTGTTCAGGCGGCAGGCAGGACACCCGAGGGTGGAAAGTGCTACGACAGAAAGTAGGCTTACCTACCGACCCATCTACCTAGTGGGAATCTCCCTATGACCTCCTTAGTATAAAGGGCTTGTAATAATAGATGATTCTGAGCAAAGCAGGGTATCCTGAATAATACCATACCCATGTATTCTGTACGGCGCCTTGGGGCATGTCTTTTCCCGTTCTCGGTGATCGTCTCCTCCCCGTACACGGTCGATAGACCCCTAAAGCCCTCTGAACAAGCGCAACACGCGTTATAGTTTTACCGATATGTGAGCACTGTTATGTGCAAGGAACGATCACTCCGCATCCGCTTATTCCCCCACCCTAGTTAGCGCACACCCGTTGAGGGCGAGCGTGGTCTTACCTCGCATCGCCCTTCCCTCTGCCCCGGTCTGCGCCGAGCCCACTTGCTCGGTACTTAACGTCACAGTTACATATAGACATCTGCGCCATGTCAGCGAGAGTAGGCTCGTCGACCACCCATCCAGTTCCGTGGCAGCGCGAGGAGTGTCTAGGGAATGGACAGCATTAGGCTTTGCTGGGTAGGGAGAACGAGGGTCGTCTGGACTGCAGAGAGGCTAGGGCGATAGGACAGGCCTAACGTTACCATCTCCCTACTGTAGTCCATTGCGCAGTCTCATAATAGCAGTAAGCAACAACCCGGAATGTTTCGGCCATTGAATTAGTCACTGAAGTCTCGGTAGGCCAACGGAGATACCGGCCGGGCCTGCCTGCCCTGTCCCGTCCGTACAGGAGACAGAGAGGCAGACAGGCAGAGACCGCCAAGCCCCGGCTTCTATGTAGCTCGTGGAGGATCGCGGTTCTGGAGGAGTCGATTCCTCGAAATCCGGCGCTTTCCCTTTTTTCTAGCTACTGCTCCTATATTTTGCTTATAGGGTGCCGAGATCGCCATCTCACCGGCTCGACTGCGAGAAGCTTCGGGAAGGCTTGTCTCGTATAGTGTCATACTTACGCTAACCGGCTAAGACAAGCCGTCAGCTGCGTTGGCTATATACATGTGTCAGCAGAAGCAGGACGCCTGAAGGGGTGACTAATGGGTGTGACCCAAGGTATGGAGGGCAGTACAATGGGGCAACGGCCTATATCGATCACTCGGCGATTCCTTAACTATTTCGGTAGCGGGACCTGGACTTAGACCACTATTACACCCCGAACGCCGACCGTCATTTCCCACAATACATGGATATTTGTATATCAAAGCTGCTTATAGGCGCCTAGTAGGTTAAGAAAGCTTCTTCCTGTGATAAAGGGGGGGGGGGGGGCGATGCTCTTTTACATCGGAGACCCCCTTGGTTTATGTACGTCGGCGCGGCGAAGAGCAGCTCCCATGGAATCAAGGTGAGCATATAATGTGTGGTGGGGGCCTCTTGCGTAGACACACGTAGATGTCGACAGACAGATTTGCAGCTAGAAAGGTGCCCGATTCGCCGTATGATCATCATGGCAGAACCGCGCAGACAAAACGGCCTACGTACTGGCATTCTCCCGGCTACTGCTAGTCTCAAAGTTCTGCAAAAATGTCTAAACGCGGGGTGTCGACACCAAGAAAAACTTTGCTACTCTTCGTCTTCGTAAGGGTTTTATATAGAGGGATTCTGACCTTAGTCCGATAGACATCGCGCCAAGCCAGGAGAATTTGACCATCACGCCGCTGGCCACGCCACCCATGCCTAGAGACTTCGGCTTCCCACGCGTACGGTATGGTTACGCAAGGCCAGGAAAATCTATCTGCCCATCCGCCCGCATAGCGGGCCAGGCCAGGAGAATCTTCCTACACACCCACACTCAAAAGCCACTCTCGGGTCATTTTCCATACTGAAATTTTACATACTGTAGATATTACAGCAAAGCGTGATTCGTATATACAAGCTCCTGTCTTCGACGTCATCCCTGCCGTTCCAAGTCGCTAGACCAGCACGAGCGAGGCGGTGGTCGGACTACTGAATCAAAACATAAAGATAAGCTGTCAACAGCAGCGAGCCGCCCGCATAAAAAATATGGCTAAAGTTGAATGGATATACGATATCTGGCGCAGTAGGGAAAATGAAAGGGGGGTATCTCTTTGACGCGAGTTGAAAGGCACGATGCTTATTTCCAGTAAGACAGCCTTTCAACATCGACGTTCCATCGCGCTACATCTATTGCCGCGAATCTACAATGCCACGAAAAATCCATCATCAGTTCCTTGCGGGTTAGTCTTACAGCAGGGCGCCAGCAATCCCGGCAGTGGCGAGGAGCATCATAAGGAAGACGGGGCCGTGACCGCTCGCGGCGTTAGCCAGAACGGGAGCGGGAGGGCCGGACGTCGGCGTGCTGTCGGCGGGGGCGGGGGTCTCAGGGACGGAGCTCGAGTCAGTCAGCGTCAGCGTCGCGACCGAGATCGTGGTGTAGGTGGTGCAGCTCTCGGACGCGTGCGCCGCACCGTCGTCGCTCGCGGTCGCGGTCTGTTGTCCGGCGCCACCGGCGCCGGGGATCGTGATGCTCGGGGCCTTGATCAGCGTCTCGTCCACCGTGGAGGACTCCGTTGCGGAGGAGAGCGTGGTCGTGGTGGGCGTGACGTCGCTGGCTTTGGTCGTTACAGAGAAGACCGTCGTGCTGGCAGCGATCGTCTGGGTGGTCACGGACCCCACCGGGCAATTTGTAACGCTCGGCGGGCACGAAGTGATGGTGCTGACCCGCGTGGAGTAGATGGTGCTTGTGGTTAGCGGCGCGGTAGTGGAGTTGCGTGGCGGGCTTGCGCTCGATATCGTCGGTCGGGTTGTCGCGGATGTCAGTGTCGATGTCTTCGGCGCTGACGTTGTAGCCGCCGAAGACGTGGTGAAAGACATAGCCGAAGATGTAGCCGATGCCGTCCCCTGAGTCCTTGTTGAGCTTGTCGTCGCCGAAGATGTGGTGGATATCGTAGCCGACGGGGTCGCCGGCGGGGTCGCCGACGACGTCGACGCTGCCGATGACGTTGATGATGCAGAGGGGACGAGAGCCGTGAGCGTAGGCAGGTTGAAGTTCGCTGCACAAGCCTCCAGATCCATATCATCAGGGCAACACCAGGTTGCGCTGTTATCGGCCGCGCAGTAGAAACCCTCGTCGCATGCCACTATATCAACGTTAGCGGCGTCCATCTACCCCTGGCCTTTGCTTGGAATCTCACCTCCGCTGAGGTTCGGACAGCAAGTCTGCTTCGCTTTGCTGAAACAGCGCGTGAACTCATCGTTCGAGGCGCACTACAACTTCCAGTTAGCCGTGTGTCTCCTGCTATGCGATTCCGCCGACGACTAGGGGCTTGAAACATACCTGGTCGAAGTCATCACCACAAGCTTCAGCACAAGTGTCACCCGTTTCCGTACAGAACTCCTCGTCCGGTTTATATCCGCTCAGCTGACGGCCCTCCAACCCGAACACGTTTCTAACCGACATCTTCGCAACGTGGAACTTGTAATGCCGACGCAGGGGCTCGGCGGCGGCCTGGTTAGCGAGCACCGCAAGGGTGACGGATGTAAGAACGCCGAACAGCATTTTTTTGTGAAAGTTATGTATATACGTATATATCTATCGGCCTGAATACCAAACCAGTCACGGACGGTGTTTGTAATCAAATAAACGCTATATATGAATAGGGGTATATCGCAAATCGAGCGCCCAAAGTGAACGGATGGTTATCAAAACCAGGAATGAACGAGGACAGCTAATAAAGAGCGTTAGCATCCAAAACGGACCAAAATGAATGTAATACGCGCTCGATGAAAGCGTAGGGACCGAGACGCAAATGCCGGAGGAAAAGAGGGAAAAGAGAGCAACCAATCCTTGTGGTAGGATCTATAGAGAATGTTATATATATGAAAAGAGAATTGGTGCAGCTTGAAGATGGGCATGTGCCTGTCCCTTTAATTCAACGTGATAGTCCAACTGCGGGATCCCCCCTGGCTTGTCATAGTGGGGGAGAGCCAATTTAAGCGACACTGAAATTCTCCGCTTGTGAGGCCCTGGGCGAAGATCCACTCGAGATTCAGACATATTATGACATGGCCCCGCCAGTCTCTACCGACGCTCTCGAGCAACGGCAGTGACATTGTATTGCCGACTATGGAACTTCGGTGGTCTGCCGTCGAGCTGCCACCGAAGAAGCCCATGAGATGTCAAGGAAGACAAGCGCCGAGCGCGTTGCTCTGCATTTTCCTGTTCCCTCTGGCGCTCAAATAGAATGTTTACCAACGACGACCCATCATCTCACTTGAGAGATGCGCCAGCATGATATCAGGCGCAACGACAAGCGCATCTTCGCGCGTCCATCATATGAAGTGCCGTCCGGGCATTTGCATTGGCGCCAGGCCGGCAGCCGCCAAGGAAGCACAGAGGAATTTCAACCATTCAACCTCTGGAGTTGAAAGGACAGCGTAAGTCCATAGATAGGCCAGGATGCTGAGGAACTTGAGCCAGTGGTTGGCTTGAAACGACGCAGCAATTTAAATATAGGGATGGAACGGAACCAGCTCTTGATTGGTTCATAAGAAGGAGACTAGCCCTATAATTCATCGTGGATTAAGGTTTCAGATCCCTAGCCAAGGAACTACCAAACAAAGTCCCCGCTGCAGGCCACATTCAGATCTTTTAAACGCCACCGTCGCATCTTCCGCGACACTCTCCCTTCGGTGTTACACGCGTACTTTGCGCGGCTAATGCAACCAGGCTAGGGGATGTCAACTGCCTAATGTCTACTCCGTACCACCAGTGCCATCTTTGTTTGAAGTTCCTGAAATCGTACTACGTGGTTAAGCGATCGGTGACATAACTGTCTCGGTATCAACCCAGATCGTATAAGGTGGGCTGGTGACTCGACGTGCTGGTGGGAATCTGTACGATACCAAATCATATAATCGACCCATGATGTCAGTGCGTCTCTAAGAGTACGACATGGGGACGCAAGACTCGAGTTTTCTGTACGACGCAATATATCACGACTGCATGCAAGTTATCAATCCGTCCATTTGAAGAGTTTCCTGAATCGTACCTCCGCCGAACTGTCCAACACCTACATATGCGGCAGATGTGCGCATTAGGTACGTATGGGGATGGAGAAGAGCGCAGTATTCCTGGAAGGGCCATGATAGGTAAGCTCACGGGTTGCATTGCCAAATCAGAAGGCAGAATAGAAGGTTGCCCTTCCATTGAAAGCACCAACAAAGTATAAAGGGGCTCGTTGGAAGTGTGAATCTTCTTCATGCCGGGACAGACATTTTGCCTGTACCTCTTAGGCCGCAGGAAACGCATCTTCCTGAGGTGTGATGACGAATATCCAACTTTCAATAGCGCAGCAGATCGGGATGGCTTGTCGGGCCCTCTTCTGAATTACATACCAAGGACGAGCATGGCAACAGGAGGACGCTCATGATCGGCCGACTACACGCCTCACCTACATATACTTCGCCCTATACGATAAGAAGGTGTTAGGTATGAACGAGCTGAGTCGGAGGAAAGCCGCCGCCATCTGGGTTTCCGGATTCAGATATGTTTTGGAAACCAGTCCACAAGCCCCGATGAACCACAAAGTTTCTCTATGGCATTTTCACCCGCAGTAGTGAGCTCGACTCGAGCATTCTTCCCTTCGGCCCCCAAGTCGTAAATAAGTCCTCAGTCTACCTCCTGCACGTCTACCTACTGCGAACCTACATACGCAGTTCTCGGTTTTGCCGTAAGTATCACCAGATGACCAACATTAGCTTCAGGACATCCCGCATGACTTCCTCGCCTCCCCCAACGAATTGCCGACAAGCTTCTTGCAATCGCCGAGCTGACGTTTACTGTGACTAAATCATTCCACTCCTATCGGTTCGCACGAGATAATGGACAACTGTAAATCCAGTAACGACGATGCTCCTGGCTCAACGAAGCCCGCTGCAGCCAGGAAACTCAAAGCATGCCCCAAGCAAGATGATAAGTTGAACGCGTTTCTGCTAGGGTCAGGCCGAGGATTGAGGTAGACAATCGCCTTCCATGGTATATTACTGGTGACAGCCGCTTTGCATGAAGCAATAGTGGCAAGATGATCCCAGACCGAATCCGAGATTCCCCTTAAGATGCCTCTCTAAGGTTCTATCTCACCCATAGTCTATATAAGTGTGTTCGGGACCAAAATTGCTTTGTACCCCCGATTCTTATGACCTATCGCCCGGCATACCTCTCCCCTCAACTCTCAGCTGGATCAGTTGATTAAAGAAAACGTTCGTTTCTCTTATCATAATCTTACACTGCGCCTCCCTCCCTTTCTTCATAGCTTTCGAGACAAGTCAACAGGAACGTCATGAAGATTGCGGCGGCATTAGTAGTGACCCTCGCTGTGAGGGCATTCGCAGAGCACACAAAATCAGAGAAAGTTATCTCCGAGCTCACAATCCTCAACAGGGTTATCACCAGTCTAAAAGTCTTCGACAACGCCCTCGATGCCTTCAAGGGCGGCCCCGTGGAGCCTCTCAAGGCTGCGGCAGATGATCTTGCCTATACGCTCGAGTCACAGACTACCATCGCCCACGAGATCGGCCCCCTTAGCGAGGACGAAACCAACTACCTGAAGCCCAAGGCTGCCGAGCTCCGCCACGCCTTCGTCTCCTTCGTCGAGGATCTCGCGGCCGCCAAGACGAAGCTCGACAAGGCCGACGTCAGCCGGGAGGTCTATGGTTATCTGGCATGCAGTCTTGGTAAGTCCACCCCGCCTTGCCTTACGTACCTACAGGACGTGGCGCGTTGTGGTGAGTTACTAACGTGATTCCCTCCTCTCCAGCTCCCGGCCTGCAAGATTTCTTTGAGTCCAACCTGTCCAAGTTCCCCATTGATTTTCAGCCCAAGGCCTGGGAGGAAGCGAGACATGCTCTCCATATCCTCACCGAACTGAAGGAGCTTTACGCTCCCGAGGGCGCTGAGGGAGGCTGCGGTCACCATGGCCATGGCGGACAGCACGGCCATGGCGGACAGCACGGCCATGGCGGACAGCACGGCCATGGCGGACAGCACGGCCATGGCGGACAGCACGGCCATGGCGGACAGCACGGCCATGGTGGACAACATGGCCACGGTGGTCAGCAAGGTGGACGAGACGACCAAGGTGAACAACACGGCCACAACGGTGAACATGGCCTCGGTGGTAAGCATAGCCACGGTGGTCAGGATGATGAACAGAAAGACCACGGTGAACAAAACTACGGTAAGCCAGACTATGGCGATGAGCATGGAGGCCATGGTGGTGGACATGGTCAAGATGAACAAGACCACGGCAAACAGCAGGACCACGGTGGAGAACAAAACCATGGTGAATATGGAGACCACGGCGAACAGCAGGACCACGGCGAAGAACAAGACCACGGTGAAGAACAAGACCACGGTAGTGAACACGGAGGTCACGGCGGCAAACACGGAGGCCATGGTGGTAAGCATGGAGGCCATGGTGGTGAACTTGGCGAAGATGAACAAGACCACGGCGAATATGGAGACCACGGCAGATATGGAGACCATGGCGAACACGGAGACCACGGTAGACATGGCGAAGATGAACAAGACCATGGCGAACATGGAGACCACGGCAAATATGGAGACAATGGCGAACATGGGGATTACGGCGAACATGATGACCACAGCGAACATGGAGACTACCGCGAACATGGAAACTACGGCGAACATGGAGATTACGGCGAACATGGAGAATACGGCGAACATGGAGATTACGGCGAACATGGAGACTATGGCGAACTTGGAGACTACGGTGAACATGGCCAAGATGAACAGGACCATGGCGAACATGGAAACCACGGCGAACATGGAAACCACGGCGAACATGGCCACGGTAAGCAACAAAACTACAGTGATGAACATGAAGGTCATGGTAGTAAGCATGGCCAGGATGAACAAGACCATGGTAGTGAACATGGAGGTCACGGTGGCGAGCATGGAGGCCACGGTGGTGAACATGGCCAAGGTGAACAAGACCATGGCGAACAGCAAGAGCACGGCGAACAGCAAGACCACGGTGAAGAACAAGACCACGGTGAACAAGACCACGGTAGTGAACATGGAGGTTACGGTGACGAGCATGGAGGCCATGGTAATGAACATGGCCAAGGTGAGCATGACAAAGGTGAACAAGACTATGCTGGGGAGCAGGGCCACGGTTGGCCCCACGGTCACGGCTGGCCACATGGCCACGGTGGTAAGCATGGCCACCACGGCCCGCCCCCGGCAGCCATCAGCGAGGCACCTGAGACTACCAATACTTATGAGACTACCGTTACTCATGAAACTACCGTTACTCATGAAACTACCGCTACTCATGAAACTACTACTACTCATGAAGCTACCGCTACCCATGAAACTACCGCTACTCATGAAACTACCGCTACTCATGAAATTACGATTACTCATGAAGTTGCAATTACTCATGTAACTACTACTGGCAAGGCGCCTGAGGCTACCCATACGGACGTTAACGAACATGGCCAAGGCGAGCAGCACGGTCATGACTGGCCGCACGGTCACAACTGGCCGCACGGTCACGGCTGGCCGCATGGCCACGGTCCACCATGGGCTACCAGCGGGGCGCAGCAGAGCCAAAGCGGACCCGTGGTGGTCACCAACCCCCAAGGGTCTCCGGCTCCGGCTCCCATCCAGACTCCTTGCCCCGTCGGCAACCAGGGCGGTGAGAAAGACGAGAAGGACGAAACGGACGAGAAGGAGAAGGACAACAAGGACGAAAAGGAGAAGGACAACAAGGACGAGAATGACGAGAAGGAGGAGGACAACAAGGACGAGAAGGACGAGAAGGTGAAGGAGAAGGAGCAGAGCGAGAAGGAGCAGGGCGAAAAGGAGCAGAAGGAGAGGGAGCAGAAGGAGAAGGAGCTGAAGGAAAAGGAGCAGAAGGAAAAGGAGCAGAAGGAGAAGGAGAAGGAGCAGAGCGAGAAGGAGCAGAAGGAGAAGGAGAAGGAGCAGAAGGAGAAGGAGCAGAAGGAGAAGGAGCAGAAGGAGAAGGAGCAGAAGGAGAAGGAGCAGAAGGACAAGGAGCAGAAGGAGAAGGAGCAGAAGGACAAGGAGCAGA